>CAIGRT010091921.1:0-14938 GCA_903798405.1 Fraxinus platypoda
ATTTTCTGATTATCTATAAAAAAAATGTAATAACGTAATAATGCACTTACCTTTTGCACCGACAAATCAAAATAATAGAAGTGATTGTTGGAGAGAGATCCTTGAGCATCCCGTGGAGTTGAGTATTCACGTGTGATTGTGTACGTGTATGATTATATTTAATATGAAAATGACGAGAAAGAGTAAAGGTGGAGAGATAGTGATAGAGGTAAAGAGGGAGAGTTTGATAATAGTTGATGAGGGGTAGTTTATGGTGTAGGGTTTGTCTCCTATTTACAGTGTAAATTCTTGGACTATGTATAGAAAAGTGAAAGGAAATGGCTAGATGTTAGGCATAGTCTATGCATAAATGGTGTATTGTCTTGAAAGTTGTCTAATCAATACCTTTAATCATTTGGTCAATTCAATTGACTTGGCTTGAAACTTGGTGTAAATAATGCATGTGGCCAAATCAATCATCTTTATTTATATTGTCAAATCAATTACATTGGCTTGAAATGTGGTGTGAATAATGTATATGGTCAAATAAATCTTAAATCATGATTAATTGGCATATTTACATATATTTTATTCATGATTTCATTTAGTTTCCAAGTTAACTCTCCAATTAGGTCCTCAAACTATTGGCTAGTAACCAATAAGGTCATTAGACTAGGTCAATAACCAATAAGGTCATTAGAATTTAATAATAGAGCACTTAAGTCCTATATTTAAATCTAACAACTAGTAGTAAAAATTTGGGACGTTACACTGCCACTCAAACAATAAGAGTTGTAACCTTATGAATGAGTGATTAATGCACAACCAAAATTAAAGCCTCATATGTTGTAAGCTAGGAAAATGAAAAAGCAGATTTGAGATATATGCAAACCTGTGCGATAGTTATCACTTCATTTTTTATAGCACATGCATGAGTACATGACCTAGAACCAAAGCCTTGTCAGAAACTGTCTTTGATCTCACAGAAGTCTTTATTGTTTTTAGAACTATCGCATGAATTTTAAGTCTTTTTTTAGTTGCAGAGAGTTTTCTTTCCTATTAGTACAGGAAATAGTGGTGTTTATCTGGGGCCAAAGAAGTGGTTGAGTTTCTGAAGTGAGGAAAGGCATTGGAATTGAATTTCATGAATTAAATAGGCTTAATTTTTAAATTAAGAAGTTGACCTGGGCAGGATAGCACATCATGGGGTTGCCTTTCATGAATTTATTTGACTATATTCTCGGCCTGGATTCAGTCTTCAGTTTGGTTATTACAGTATTGAGCTTGTGTCTAGCTAGTCAATTTAACTACTCTTCCCTACAGCATCCCAGGATCACAGTTTGGGCAGGTTGCAGCCTGTTGCTTGGGATCTGGTCTTATGATATTCTTTTTACCTTTATTTTGAATCCAGTCAAGGGAGGAGAATCGAGTCATTTCTCTCTACTTCCGGATGAATAAGAGTTCTCTTTCTTTTTTTGATCAAAGGAACCTACAGTCATAATTATTTCAATTTTGTGGGGATTGGACGAGTGTCTTAGATGTATTTCCGAATGATAATAACTTAAAATCTTGTGTAATTTCTGCGAGCTTGGAGAGCTGTTTTGGTTGATTTCTTGTTTTCATTTTATTTCTATGTATATCGCGGACCCCCTTGTCCTTCATAGGTCCAGCTTTTATATTTCTTATTTTTCTGATGTGATTTCTTCTTCCATCCAAATAATTGTTGTACAATGCAAGTTCTTAACCTAGAGAAACCTTTCCATCTCATCACTAATCTGCTATTCTTTTTGGAGGCTTGGGCAGTTACAGTCTAACTTGGATGTTTTAATTGTTTATTTCTTATGCTTTTTCTTCACTCTCTTGACTCCTGCCAAGTACTGCTCATGGCATGACTTATTTCTACTCTATGATATGGTATCTTTTTCAGATATGCACACTTACTTCCTAAGGATGAGGAAGCATTTGAGCATTACAACTCTTTCTCGGCCAAAAGACTTGATGAGGTAGTTCAACTTATTATATCTGGATGTTCTGGTTGCATTTATTAACCAAAGGCTCTGTAATATTTTATTAAGCCCCTTTTAACAACCATTATTTCAGAATTCTTTAATTTTCATATTCATTTTCAACCACACATTTACACAATAAAATATTTAGCACGAAAATCCAAATTTTTTCTATACTTTTTAACCACACATTCTCCAAAAAATCACTATTCTAAACTCCATTTTTTCAAAATAATAGCCATCAAACAGGGGCTAACATGTTATTTCTCTATCTTGGTTTAAGTGGTATTCATTAAGCACGTACTTCTTTTCCTATAGCTTACATGTGTGCCCGTGTATTTCATTGAGCTTTGGAGTGCCATATCGACAAGAAGATTTACTTTTCCTACGTACCCGTGAATCCCTGATGTTTATATCTTTCCTATAGTTTACATGTGTGCCCATGTATTTCTTTGAGCTTTGGAATTCCATATCGACCGATTTCATATCTTCTGTGTACACTTCTATCCATGTTCCACTTATTTGTCATTTTAGTTTCTTGTTTACGTTGGCTTTCAATGACAAATAGATATATTGAGTGTTAAAGTTAACATTAGATCTTTTATGGCCTTGGACAAACAGGCTAATAAGATTGGGAAAATTAATCTTGCGGCAACTGGAAAGGATCTCATGGATGATGAGAAACAAGGAGATGTAACTGTAGATCTTTTTGCTGCTTTAGACATGGAAAATGGGGCAGTTGCTGAAAGGTCCTTGGAGCTCGAAAATAATCAAACTTTGGGATTACTGATGGGGTTCCTTGCAGTAGATGATTGGTAATTCTGAAACTTGAAATCTGAATTGCAATTTTTTTGAGTAATTAGCTGTAGCTTGTCTCTCTGTGTGCATGTGGCTTGCTTGTGATGGTGCATGATTTATTGCCAAGTTTGTTTCCTGCTTATGATCATGGTTGCTGGTGCTTGCGTAGTTGCGTTGTCTTTGTCTGCCAGATTAGTCTTAGCTTGCTACATGTTCTCTTTGGGGCCTTATAAATGTGACCAATTTGCGATACGTTTTTCCACTATGAAAATGATATTAAGAATTTGGAATGAACCTAGATAGCGTACTACAGTCAATTTCTTCTGTCTTTAGACGACCCATGAATCTCTCCAATGGAAATTGTGATGGAGATTTCGTTGAAGACTTTCCAGAAAAAATATGCACACTTTATTGGCACTTGGCAGATAAATAGAATGTAGCATAATTTATTCTGATATGGTACATAATTGTTTTAATTTTACGTTACAAATTTTTCCATTTAGTTAGTTTGATATTGCGTTCACTTATCAGTTTGATTTGATTTCACAGGAGTCATGCTCGTCAGTTATTGGACCGCCTTTCAACACTGAATCCAGTGGAACATATTGAAATTTGCGATGGGTTGTTTAGGTAAATGTTATCAACTCTTGGTAGCAAGGTCATATTAATCTGCCGATGACATGTTGCACGTACATTTACGTTTTTCTCTCTTTCTTAGCTTCTTTTCTGCTTTTAAGTTCATTATCTGATACTTTTGTGGTTAATGTTTAGGCTTATTGGAAAATCAATCTCTCCGGCTTGTGAACTTGTTCGTCAAAACCAAATTTCAAATATTGATGTATTGCCTGGATCTGGCACTGACTTGATGGAGACTGGAAATTCATCCCACAGTAGATCTTTTATCAATCTTCCTAAAGAGCTTTTTGAAATGCTTTCTGCTGCTGGACCTTATCTTTATCGCGACGCTTTGTTGCTGCAGAAGGTCTATGTTCTAGTTTGGCCCATCTAATTAGTCACTTTCTGGTACTTCTCATTAATATTAGTTTTTTTTACCTTACCTCACAGACATCCAAAGTGTTGAGAGCTTATTACCTTTGTGCACTCGAGCTTGTCAATAATGGTTATGGGGCATTTAATTCTCATACTGTTACTAATGGAAATGAAAATCCACGCCTCCACCTGAAGGATGCGAGGTTAAGAATTGAGGAAGCACTAGGAACATGTCTTCTTCCTTCATTACAGTTGATACCTGCAAATCCTGCAGTTGGACAGGAGATCTGGGAACTAATGAGTCTTCTACCCTATGAGGTTGAATTTCAACCACTTGTACTCTTTCTAATTGAGAATCAGTTACGTTAAGCTGAATTGTGGTCTCATAAGTTGCTTCATTAGGCGCGCTACCGTTTGTACGGTGAATGGGAGAAGGAGGATGAGCGTTTTCCAATGATTTTGGCTGCAAGACAAACAGCAAAGGTACAAATTCATTTTTTTAGGACTCTGATATCGTTAATCATTTATCATACAATTTTGCCACCTGTTGGTTTGCAGTTGGACACCAGAAGGATTCTAAAGCGCCTTGCAAAAGAAAATTTAAAGCAGCTTGGACGAATGGTTGCTAAATTAGCTCATGCCAATCCAATGACAGTGCTCCGGACAATTGTTCATCAGGTAATTTGCTTAGTTTGAGTGTCGCTTTGTCCATTTGATGCTAGACTTTTTGCTAAATGATGGATTTGAACTGTACATGCAGATAGAGGCATACAGGGATATGATCACTCCTGTTGTGGATGCATTCAAGTATCTGACTCAGGTGTATCTTAGTTTTTTATTTTCTGCTGTTATCTTCTCTCTCTTTTGCACACTTCCTTCTCTGTATTAGCAACTGAATGTAGATAAAGATTTTGTGCCAGATATAAGATGTTATGTAGGTGAATAGGATATCAATTTTTTGTGTAATGCTCTTACTGAAATTTGTTTGTTCAGAAAAACATTATTTTTGCTGAAATAACCCCTATCCATTAGTTATGCCTTTGGTTTGTGTCTGCACATGTATACAGGCACACACAAACATAGGAGATGCACCTTGTTGTCAATGAAGTTATGGGTGTCAAGTATGAAAGATTTCAATGAATCTAAGGAAGAACAGTACTAAGAAAATTTTTGCAGTTTGGTTTGTCACACACACACTCTTCTAGGTATTTAGCAACTTTATATTTCCTGACTTTTTAACCTCTTCCGCTCATTGATGGTTCTCCTGGAAAGGTCTTAAAAGATGTGCAAAAAATAAAAAAGAAAAAAGAAAAAAAATAAGAAAGGGAGAATCTTGATAACTTCAAGTAGTTATGGTAAATTTTGGTGTGAGGCAATTACTTTAATTCGCTGTGAAGTAATATATGAAATTATATGAGAAATAAGTCTCAATATGGATCCGATGTCCTTCTCTGTTGTTGTATAATTTGCATCTTCATTTCTAACAAATGTATAGCAAACACTATCCCAACTCTAGTTACCATAAACATGCAATTTCTACATTTACTTACTTCCTCTACTAGCTTTTTTCATTTTGGTACGATTTATTTACTGTTCAGCAGTTCATGTTGTTTGGTAAATGAGTTCTTTTGGCCTGTTTAAATTGCTCGGTTTTTTACGCTCGTAAAATGCATGCATTCAACAGCTTGAGTATGATATTCTGGAGTATGTCGTGATTGAACGCTTGGCTCAAGGTGGGCGCGAGAAGCTTAAAGATGATGGCCTTAATTTGTCAGATTGGCTTCAATCTTTGGCATCATTTTGGGGTCACTTGTATGTTTCTTTTTCACCTTTATACGATTTCGGATTTGCTTGTTATGTTCAGATGTTACTGCGACATACTGCTCGTGCTTTGTATTTTTGTGCTTCCTTGACAATGTAGTGTCTTCTATTACTAATACATTGGTGAAATGCTGAATTACTTAAAATTGAATGACAGTAATGAGTGATGCAGAATTTCTTTAGATGCTGTTAGTTTTTTTACTTGCCATATAAGTGGCCCAGACTTCAAATTCTTTACTTTATATGTTTTTTCTTTTCATTTTTATCTTTTACTCTACATTTATTTGTTTCTCAATGGGACTGGGTATTTGAACATGCTTTATTTAGTGTCTTTATCCAGAGATTTCCGGTCTTTTAAGTAGTAAATACATTACATAATCTAGTCTAAATTTGTTTTAAATCAATCCTTTCTATAAAAAATCTAGATCTCCTGGGACGCTTTACCAGTTGCAGAGTTGCAGATTAATCTCTGATGAAGCTGGTGACTGGAGCTGGGGCTGGAGTTGTAGTGGACCTTGCACATTTTTGTTATTGGCTTTTTGATTGGATCTTCCCTTCTGGCCTTCTTATATTCCCTTGAATATGGGTAGAAAAATTCAGATCAGTGTTAGATTGGAGAATGCTCATATTGTTTGGTGATAGAGAAGCCATTCAGAGGGTGCAGGGTGACACCATTAAGTACTTCCTGCTCTTTTAATTCCCTTTTTCTGTTTGAAGTGCAAGATCTCTTAGTTTAAGGATGTCGAGATATTAGCGCATTTGGCTATTGGAAAGGTCTCTCAAGTCCATATATTCATATTCCTGCTGATATTGACGGCGACATCTTCGATTGGAAATTTAATATTGCTTTAACATGGGAAGATACCACTAGCAGTTAGCTCATGGCATATTAGTTGATGAAAAATAGATCACTGTGCTGGATCTGTCTCTATTCTTTAAGGTGCTATAGGAGTCTCAAAAAATATCCCTTTATGTTACAAACATGCCTAAGTTGATGAGAAGAAAGCCTAAATTGTTGGAGGAATTACATTTGGGTATTGTGGAAAAGGTATTTTACTATTTGGATGCTGTAAATATTGATGGCCATCTGCTGCATTGCTTAGGGTTTGGATTTTCTTTTGTCCTTATAGTTGCTGCTAAATGAAATGAAGTTCGAGCTGAAGATCAGCTCTGGTGTGTATGTAATTGGTCAATAATGGCTTCATTAAGACTTTGTTTTGCTTGTTTCTGTACGGAATGGGATTGGGACTTTGTGGATAATCTCAAGGAAGAGTTGGCTTGAACAAAGATGCATTCTTTTGATAATGATATTCAGAGTTTTTTCAGGATACTATGAAATTTGTTGATAGTGTTCTATTTTCGAGTCTGACTTGGTCCTGAACAATATGGTATTCTGACTTAGCACAAAAGTTTACTTTTAAGTTGGCCTCTTGACTACATCAAGAATGCCATTGACATCTCAAGGAAGACTTGCGCTTGAATGAAAGATGCATTATTTTAATAATGAAGAGCGATTGGGAACAATTTTATATTCAGATTTCTCTCAGGATACTATGTCATTTGTCAGTAATGTTACCTTTTTGGATCTCTCTTAAGACTCGGTCTTGCTTGTTTCCTCACCTAATGGGATTCGGATTTTGCACGGAGTTGTATATGATTTGTGGTGGCCTCTTGACTACATCATGAATGTCATTGATAGTCTCAAATATGACCTTGTACTTGAATAAAAGATTCATATTTTATTTAGGATGGCTAAAAACAATTTGATATTCAGGGTTTTCTCAGGGTGGCAATGTTGATATTATTACCGTGAAAAGAGGTTTATCAGTATGCAATTCAGTGACTGAGCACTTAACTTTGAAGTCTTGTTGGCAAGACTTGTCTTGATGCAAGTTATTGGGGGTACTTGAACAATTCCGTTGTTTCCTCTGGAATTGATACTTGGAGTTTGGGAGACTTTTTTTGCAAGCCTCATCTATCGACTCATGCTCCAGTTTGCCATATCTGCTCAAACATAACCATGAGGTCTTTAACGAAAGGCATGAGAAAATTAGTTTATGTCATTGCTTTAAAATTATAGAATTCATGCACAGGTGTTGAATAAGTGCATCATGAATAGAAAACAACATAAAGAAATAGAACAGACTGAATGGTTTCATCAACTACCAGTTCTTCTATATGCTCCATTCTCATTTGTATTATGGGATTTGTTTTGGTAGTATTAGTGCCAGTATAATGTGTGTGTTTGTTTAAAAGGATAAAAACATAAATGGTAAAGTCTAGGTACATCCATTAAGATATTGTTCAGGGCATGAAGTGCTTTTTAGGTGATATTTTTTCCCATCTTGCATCACTTGATTTTCTGTGTCATAGATTTTCAAGTTTTATATTTAGGTTATAATTGATGGACTGACGTAAAAATTCATATAGATGTGAACATTTGTATTCTCATGAATAATAAAATAAATTTCCGTTTTAAACAGTGTGGAAGTTATAATTACATTAATAATTTTTTTGTTTTATTCTACTTGCTGCTGTAAATGATTTATTAGGCTCTCTGTGTCCTATGTTTCCGTTCCATGCATGTTTAATGGGATGTGAATATTTTTTAGAACTTCATGGTTAATCAGTTCTAGTCAGTATTCTGTTGGTTTTTATGATGTGTTTCTTTCCAGATGGAGCATTAGTCCATAAAGTTTGACGTTCTGTGACTTTGTGTTAGGGCTAGTTTGAAAAATGCCCAGATCATTATCAGCAAATATTACAGAGAGTTTCATCACTGTCTTTTACACTGATTGAGTGTATGAATACTCAGGATTAATATTCGACAATGATACCGTGTAATATATTGATGATTATGTTATGGATTGTTGTTAGTTCATAGTTGTAACTTGAAGTTTATCGTAGAATTCATGGCAGATCCTAAAAATCCTGATGTCCTTGTTGCATTCCTCTATATATTTATTTGATTATTCTTTAATATTTATGACATATCATTCTGTTAAAGAATTGTTCATGTTCGTAGGTGTAAAAAATATCCATCAATGGAACTCAGGGGTCTTTTCCAGTATCTTGTAAATCAGTTGAAGAAAGGATATGGGATTGAGCTTCTTCTCCTGCAGGTTGTTTGACCCTAGGTTTGTTATTTGTTACGTCTACTTTTTATCATAATTTCTTATTGATTTTGAATTTTGCAAATGACATGTAGGAACTCATACAGCAGATGGCAAATGTTCAATATACAGAGAACATGACTGAGGACCAATTGGATGCCATGGCTGGAAGTGACACTCTCCGTTATCAAGCTACTTCATTTGGAGTCACCAGGAACAACAAGGTGCCTTAGTTGTTAGTAACTAGAATCAGTAAATGTTATTTTTGTCAGAAAGAAAAATCTGAGAATGACTTTGAAATATATTTATTCATTCTTTTTCTATTTCCCTAGCATAAGTAATGGTCATTGGTTTGAGAATGCTATAAAATATGCATTCCATCTACAACAAAAACCTATTTCCTCCCCCTCCCCATGGGAAAAAGAAAAGAAGAAATTTTTCCTATGCCGTTCCCTTATTTAAACTCCCCTCATGATTAATGCAGCACAGTGACTTCTTGAGTTCTCCGTCTGTGGTTTTGATGATGTGTTTACATCTCCCTTGCACTCTTCTACGGAGTTAGTTCCCATTGATAAATATGTGCTTGTGTACAAAAACAAGATTAGGACGCGTGTCGATCAATCATAAAAGTAAAGAACCGTCATTTTAAAATATTGAACTGTCTAGTGTACATAACTGAACTGTCTGATTACCACATTAGAGTTTTGGAACTTCAATTTTTTCTCTCAATTGACTGATCCTAACACTTTTGCGTTTAAGTTGAATGCAAATCTTAACCTTCTCTTATGTTTCATTTCCTAGAATTTAGGATTTCTTTTGTTTCATAACGTATTCTATTTCTAGAAAATATTAGCATTAGTTGATTAAGTATTCACATTTGTTATCACTTTTTTTTTTTTTTTGTCGTTGCAATGAACATTTATGTTCATGTAACTAGATATACAACTATCTACTCATCAATGAACTTGTGGCTTTTATGTCATGCTCGATGTTGAAAGCAAAATTTTAATTACTAAACTTTTCCCCCCATTTAAATGAGGTGAATTGATATTGTTGCTGACATGGAGCCAAAGTCTAGTTCGCACCCATTTTTGACAATTGTACATGTGTCAGTCCTAGATGAAATATGAATCCTCCTTGCTCGTGAAATGGCATGTTGAAGACTTGATTTTTCACCTGGAAATTATCGACTGTAAATATGTGGGAATCTTTAAAGTTTGAAATTCAACTTTTCTCCTTCCTGCAGGCTTTGATCAAATCCACTAACAGACTTAGAGATGCTTTGCTCCCAAAAGAAGAACCCAAATTGGCAATTCCTCTTTTGCTACTCATTGCCCAGCATCGTTCTCTGTAAGTTATTCTGCATTCTTAATTGAAAAGTCAATATATTACTTAAATTATCATTTGTGTATACGAGGATATGGTATTATCATAATTCAGACTTCATCCATCGTGTCCTGTTTTTTCTTTTCCCATTCTACAAGTTATTTTTCCTCGTGGTGTGTGTTACAGAGGGAGGGAAAGAGAGCGGGTGGGGGTGGAGGTGGGGTAGGTGAAGTTCTCATTTTATTTCAAATTTTTCATATGTTGCAGTCCAAGGTCATGCTGCAAGGGCTTCAGTTTTGCATAACAATTATGATATCAGAGAAGTGAATTTAATGTTAAGTATTTTAAATATTTTAATCTACAGAGTTGTCATAAAGGCCGATGTGCCTCATATTAAAATGGTCAGTGAACAGTTCGATAGATGCCATGGAACCCTTCTTCAGTATGTGGAATTTCTTTGTAGTGCAGTCACTCCAGTATCAAATTATGCTTTGCTGATTCCTACTCTTGATGAACTTGTACATCAATATCATCTTGATCCCGAGGTATCTCAATCTCTCTTATTGGCTATTTGAAGCTTGCTTTCCATTAAGTTATTTATTTGGCTAATAAGTACTGTGGAATGATTGAATTTCATTGATACTTTTATTCAAAAGAGTTACGGAATATTTAATGTACAATTTTAACTAATTTAGGAAACTAAACTAGGAAAATATTCAACTAAACAAGCCCATAATCAGGGAATTAATTTCCTGATTACATACAAATATACAGTCACATGGATTTAATTCCCTGATTATACGCAACTATACAGTCACACAAATCAGGGAATTAATTTCACGATATTCTTCTATCATAATATCATAACTGTCGACAATTACTTCTAGCATATGATGTGTTAAAGGGTAGCACCTGTCATAATTTATATGGCTTCAGTACTCACTAGAAAATGTTCTGGATGTTCTCTTGTTCAGGTTGCCTTTTTAATTTATAGGCCTGTAATGAGACTCTTCAGGTGTCAAAAAGCCTCCTGTGCTTTCTGGCCTTTAGATGGTAATGAAGAACTGCATCCTGCAACTTCTGAAAAGGATTCTGAAACTGCAGATGCATCTACATTGATTCTGGACCTTGGATCTTCTCGCAACCCTATATCGTAATATTTCGTTTTTCCCTCTATCTATGAAATTTTTGTCGCTGGTTTGGTTGTGAATACAATATTCTTGTTGATTTATGAACAGTATTAATATTTTGATAGGAAGTCAAGTGTTTTGTCTTTTTAAACATTTTTTGTCTGTTGCAACTTCTCGCTGGCTGCTTTCTTTAATGCTTAACCATTTACATATAATGCAGTTGGTTCGATCTGCTTGACACTATCAAAACAATGTTGCCTTCAAAAGCCTGGAATAGTCTGTCTCCTGATCTGTATGCTACCTTCTGGGGTCTTTCTTTATATGATCTCTATGTACCAAGAACTCGCTATGAGTCAGAAATTGCAAAGCAGCATTCTGCTCTTAAAGCTCTGGAAGAACTTGCTGATAATTCCAGTTCTGCAATCGCTAAAAGAAAGAAAGATAAAGAAAGAATTCAAGAGTCTCTTGACCGATTGACTATGGAACTCCAGAAGCATGAAGAACACGTTGAATCTGTGCGACGACGGCTTGCTCTTGAGAAGGATATATGGTTGAGTTCGTGCCCAGATACTTTGAAAATAAACATGGAGTTTCTTCAGCGCTGTGTATTTCCACGCTGTACATTCAGTATGCCGGATGCTGTATATTGTGCCATTTTTGTCAATACGCTCCATTCCTTGGGGACACCATTTTTCAACACAGTGAACCACATAGATGTTTTGATATGTAAAACGTTACAACCTATGATCTGCTGCTGCACTGAGTATGAAGTGGGTCGACTAGGGAGGTTTCTATATGAGACACTAAAAACTGCTTATCATTGGAAGGTAGAAAATCCTGAATGTGGTGATTGCTATTAGTCTCTATCCAGTTAGAACTGTGCTCCATCCATGCTGTTCTGTAAATTAAAGCGATGAACTTCACGTATTCTAAATGTTGTCTGCTTTTGTGTTTACTACTGAAAAGTGCTTCATTTTGTAGAGTGATGAATCTGTATACGAACGCGAGTGTGGAAACATGCCGGGATTTGCTGTCTACTATAGATATCCGAACAGCCAGCGTGTTACATATGGTCAATTTATCAAGGTCAGTTAATGGAAATTTAATTGATCAGTATTGTTGGTCATGACAATGTAACTTAATTTAATTCTTTCAATCATGTGCATTTATTCAGAATATATTTGACAATAACTTAAGAATGAACATCTGTTTGGTATCTGCAACTACCACTGCTTAAAAGAAAGAGAAACATACCATAATTGATCATGTTAGGCATTAGGAAAAATGTTTTGATAAACCTAAACATGGCTCACTCCTTGAAAAGAAAAAGAAAAATATAAGAAAACAAACTTTGATATGCCTCAATCCTACAAAATGGTAGTCTTGTGAGTTAAATTTTGTAAGGTAAATGTTCATTATTAGTTATTTCGGATGACGATTGAAGTATGAAAATGCATTTGTGATGGGGATAAAGATAAGAATAAAGATAGAATTTAGATAGGATTTTCTCAATCTTGCTTTTGTTCCATATTGTTCTACGTCAATTTGATTCGAGGTTCTTCAAATTTTACGGTTAAGAAATAGTTGAACGTACGCCTTTTACCAGTGTGTTTGAAATGCGGTTATACTGAGCCTTGGTATACCCAGTTGCATTTCAGTCATTGAAAAGTACCATGCACATTGAAGGGTAAGAGGAGAGAGGGTGCTAACATACCTCGTATAGGAAACTTGAATCAACATTTTGCAATGAAGTTTTATAATTGAGCACCCTAAGTGGGAAGAGGACAAATCTTTTACTTAAAAAAAAAAAAAAAAAGAAGAAGAAGAAATAATTATGTACATATTTAGTGCTTATGTAATAATCTAGGTTTCTGAACTTTGTAAAGCATAATATTTAACACCATTAAAGACTAAACTTTTTGTGATATTAAAGTGTTCCACAAGAAGACAAACAATTTTAAGAGACAAAGCTGTACATCACATTGCAAAGTGAGCTGCAAAACCACGTAAAAATGTTAATTTCAAAAAAATCTTTTATTGAGCTGCACAAAGTGGCCATTATTAATGGGGTTTTATCATCTAAAGGATCTTCTGTCATATTAGCTCAATTTTTTTTCACCCACCGGTGAAGGAGCTGTTAAACTTGAGAGAAAAACTTAGTTAATGGAATCTAAGTCAAAACTTGTTTCTATTTGTAAAACTATTCAGGCATGTCATACTTGCTACTTTGCAAGCACATTGGTGGATAATGGATGTATATCCATGTTCAAGCTATCAAAATATGCATGCTTGAAGTATTATCAAACCCCACCTCAACATTTTTTTTATCTAGTATGTCTGACCTTATTGCATATATCAATGATAAAATCTAGATAACCGTGGAAAATGAAGATACATAGATTATTTTATTTTTTGGTACAAATATTCATGAAGAGTTTAAGAGCTCAAAAATTAGATGATCCTCTTGATTGTTTTTCTCATTGGTGAATTCCTCTTCTGATTAATCATTTAAGATATATTTGTTGGCAATGGGAATGAACAATTCAAGGTCACCAATACACAGGTTGCACTATCAAATTTTCTGTGACGATTTATAGACTGTCTCGATGATTTATTTTCCCCCCTTCCAAGAGAACAAGATGAAATTATAATGCCAGTCTAAACTTTATCAGTATTTTTTCGTTTGTTAACCTAAATTAGATGTTTGCCTGAAGGTACACTGGAAATGGAGTCAGAGGGTCACTAGGTTGCTGATTCAGTGTTTGGAATCAACTGAGTACATGGAGATTCGAAATGCTCTTATAATGTTGACTAAAATCTCAGGTGTATTTCCTGTTACTCGGAAGAGTGGTATCAACCTTGAAAAGCGGGTAAATTATAAAAATAGGAAAGGTTTTTTCTACTGGACATTCTCCAAGTGTTATTTTTTGAGTTAGGGAATTGCTCATTGCCTTCTGTTTTTCCTTTGCATAGGTAGCTAAAATCAAAAGTGATGAAAGGGAGGATCTAAAGGTTTTAGCCACTGGTGTTGCTGCAGCTTTGGCAGCTAGAAAGGTAACATCCCATTGTATCCGTTCATAAACATCAATGGCCAAAAAACAATTATATTTGGAAAAAAGTGCTTTCATGGATGCAACGAACACGAAAGGAAAATTTAATGTAATAGACTACACACGTCCTCCCAGTGCACGCTCTCTCCCGAATGGAGAGTTCTCCCTCAACATCCAAACCCATCAGCCCACCCACCAGCCCACTATCTCCACCGCCACAAACCGGCCTCACGCCAACAAACCAGGGTTAACACGCCCATGGAAGACACACGCAAGCGGCGGCCCTAGGTGCAAACCCTAGCGCCGCCGCTCGAGATCCGGAATTACTCCATGCTCCGGCCATCTACAGTGATCACGCGCCTGATCGGTCGGCAGCCCAGGGCATTCCGACCCTGGAGAAGGCGGCGCAGCTCCCCGGTGGCGCTACTGGCAGACTGCANTAGCGCCGCCGCTCGAGATCCGGAATTACTCCATGCTCCGGCCATCTACAGTGATCACGCGCCTGATCGGTCGGCAGCCCAGGGCATTCCGACCCTGGAGAAGGCGGCGCAGCTCCCCGGTGGCGCTACTGGCAGACTGCAGAACATGTGCGACCTGTCCAGGTCATTCCAGCCCCCCGTTCTACCGTCGGATGCACCATTTCAACGGCATGCGAATATGTTTGGTTCAAAGGAGTTTCATTTTCGAGTTGGAGTGGAAGCAAAGGAGTTTTTTGTGTCTATTAA
>CAIGRT010091949.1:0-12135 GCA_903798405.1 Fraxinus platypoda
TTAGGTCACAGATAACGAAATGGTTAGTCACAGATTATATTTTTAGTCGCAGTTCATAATAGATCTTGAAAAAATTACAGGTCACAGAATTGATCACAGTCAACCAAATAATTGGTAACAGACACCAAGCCCCATCTCATCCCACCAACAACAATCGCTATGACCGCCACCACCACAACCACGACACTGCCAACACCATCACATCCAACATAACCTACGCCACAACAAAAACAAAAAACTTAAAAGACAAAAATCCCCAACTTATAAAATACGGTCTACATTAAATTTAGAACTTATAAACGTAAACAAAAAAACTCAAAAGATATTGCATCCTAGGAGTTCCATATTTCCCAGTGCGCTCTTCTTGTCTCCATTCATTGGTGAACATGTTGGCTGCAAGAGGAAATGGATAAAGAGCAATAATAATTTCACCTGCAGCAAAACACGTCAAATAAGATAATCAAATTAACGTGAAGGGAACATTGGTCTTATGATTTCTTTTATTAAAGCTGTTTAGCTCTAATTCTAGAGGCTCTTAACAATAAGCTCTTAATGAACACTTTACTAATTATAAGAAAACATCAGCAAGGCCTTTCAATAATTGGAAATCCAAGCTAGGCATTTTATAGAACACTTTACGTGCTCTTGCATATATGATTTCTTTTCAATAACTAAGCTTTGCAGCCCATGCAAGTCATCATCATGAATTATATTAGCATATTTCGCTCAGCTTTCACAATTTGTCGTCACGGACAACTATTTTAATCCGCTCACCAATTAAATTGTACAGTAGTTGTAACACTGCCCTGAAAAGTAAAAGAAAATTTCGGCCCCAAATATTCCAAAAATCATTAATTCTTCATAATATTGGGATCCCAACAGAAAGTAGCAACCAAAAGTTCGCTTGAAGTCGAAATAGGTTTGCTAATCAAATTATAATAAATTGGTGCTAGTCAAAAAAAGCTCAAAAATTGATAAATATGTAGCATCCAAGTTACTTAAGAGTGAACTTTCAAAGAAACCTCCATCGAGGCTCCATCAAGTCGCTGGTGAGGCTCCATCAAGTCGCCGGTGAGGCTCCATCAAGTCGCCTGTGACGGAGATGGAGAGAAGTGATCTGTGGGCAACACATTTCGGTGGGCGACACGATCCATGGCCGCGCCTCCAATGTCTCCTCCGACGGGCGACCCATTTCGGTGGCATGGTGGCAGCGCAGTGGGAGAGAAACCCCTTCCAAGCCGCCGAGAGAGAGAGGGGGGTGAGAGAGTTACAGTAAGAAATTATGGATTTAAATGGGGTGGGTGTATATAAATTATTTTTTATAATATTATTATTAATATTTAATTAAATATTAAAAAATTGTACTATATATAAAATATCTGATTTTTGAAAAAATAATCTTCACATCTGATTTTAGAATTTAAGTTTTGAAAAGTAGGGTTTGGTGTAATTTCCACTTGAATTTTTTCCATTTTTCATCTATTTTGCATTCATTTCTTCAATTCTTCATTAAATATAAAATTTTACCTACAAAATATAATTTAACATAAATTAGGTATAATTTAATTCAAAAGACAATAAAATATCATGATTTAGCGTCACAAATAAGTATAAAAACTATACTTATCACTCATCTTACTCATTTTCACTTGTCTGTATGAAATTCGATGTCCAGGAAGTTAAGGATGATCGAACGATCAAATTTTTTTGAAACATGCACAATCTTCCTTTTTGGTAGTCTATGCAATCGCGTAGTACTACCTACCATGCTATCGTACCTAAAGCATCAGGGCCTAAATTGGCCTTGAATTTTTGTTCTATGGGACCGCGTTATTTTACTTTATGCGGTTGCATAGATTTAACAAAGAAAAAAAATTTGAAACAGATTTTAAAGCACCCACTCATGACACTTCATCTTCTTCAACACACATGGCCACTCCCTGACCGCATACATGACACTTCCCCTTCTTCAACACACACGACCACTTTAGACCACATCACGCACACACAATACTCACATTACACCACCACCATCATCATTCCATTTGAAATTGTCCTCAAAGAATTCAAAGTATGCCAACATCTCTCTTTGCCCCCCTTTCTATACAATGGACACTCTATTGTTTTTCGGATAAATTTGGTTGATTGAGGAGTATGGGCATTATGTAGATAGTGGAGGAATTGTTTGGGATTGAATTGTGAATATATTGGTTGCATTTGAACTAAATTTTCATTCCATTGTAAAAACAAAGTGAGTTGCCTACTAGGTGGTTGATAAATTGACTAGGTGAAAATATATGTTGAATTATGGTTCATCTCTCAATTAACATTGTTGGTATACATGTGGGGCCGTCTGTGGTGTTTGAATTCATTGAAATTCTAATAGAACACATCTCATCCGGAGTTGGCACACATAAGCACGACATGGTTAGGCACAATTCACTTCACGTCCCTCACTTCGTCAATCAATTTTCTAACCTAAACGAACTTCATTTGACCTCGTATTTGAATATGTGTAAGAACAATATGAGCTTTTTCATATGCTCGAAGATCATTCAGGAAAATTTCAATTTTTTTCGACGTTACCCGGAGGCAAAATTCATTGGTTGTTCATGGATCCAAATGAGAAATTTGCATTGTTTGAGTTGATTTCGGGTTTGTGAGCCACACTTTAATTTTTTTTTTTTCAGAAAATATCCATATTTCCCTACATGTTTCACTAAGCATGGCATTGTTACATCACTTTATGTTTTGTTTGTTTTCTTTACTTGAATTCATTTAGTGTGAGTGTTGTATACATGTCTTTTGTCATAAGTTTGGGGGATTTAGTTACTCATGCTAAAATCTTATCTTCAGGTGACATAGCATTCATTTATGCATCACCTATAGATTAATTATTTCAATTTTTTTTTTTTGCGTGTTTGCAGGATGCCTCCTAAGCGAACTGCTAAAGGAAAGGAGAAAGCTGTCTCCACTTCTAGTATTGGTCGTATTTGGGGGACCCGACGGAGGTATAAGAAGGTTTTTGAATCAAGAGGCTACTTTTAGATACTCTGATATCGTTAGCCATTGGGCATTGCTTGCGAAGAGGCCGGTTAAACTAGAGGACTTCCTAGGGTTTGAGATTGTGACCCTAGTGCTGAAAGAGTGGTAGGGAGACTACACCCGATATACGAAGGATTTGTTTAGGAATTCTACACCAACTTAAATAGTGAGATATACACCCTTAGATCCGAGCATTTACATCAAACATGGGTAAGAGACATGTGGATTATGTTCTCACCTGAGGTCATACATGAGTATTATCGGCTAACCTGGGACAATGTTGTCCCAATTCCAGGTGACGTGCATTGGAACGAGGTATGGGATGTTTTGCTTGGCCACTGGAAACATTGAGCTTACGCCTTCAATAGTTATCATATGGCTATTCATGTGCCACAATATTGAACTTACAACACATCGGGCCACTTTCAATAATCCCAAGACTGATTTATCTACCACTTGGTGAGGGGTCAGAAGATTGACTCGACGACGTTCATCTATGAGTATATTCACTCTCAGGGATTTGGGGAGTCTGCCATCGTTCTTTGATATTCCCAAGCCTGATCAGTGGGATTTGCAAGAGCTTAGGCGTAAATATCCCATCTAAGGAATTTCAAGAGAGATCCAGCGCTTTTATTAAGTGCACTATATTTGAGGCTCAAGAAAGAGCTCGGGAGAAACATGGAGAATAGTTATAGAGGGAGTGCCTAAGATAGCAACCAATTGATCAGGGTCAGGCTGTCGCCGATGTTAACATGACTCAAGCTCCACCACCACCACCTAGTAATGTCGATACACAGTTGTTGAGACATGTTCGCTACTATGACCAGTTCTAGTCGAGATATTTAGAGTCTTCAATAGGCTTTTAGAGCCATATGTGTTGATATCCAGATGGTGCAGAGTTATATGTTGACCACCAGGAATTTTACGGCTACTATTAGTAGGGAGGCTTTAGCTGCAAGGAGAGAGTTCGAGACCTTGAATGGGCAGTTGAGTACTTATGTGGGGGAGAATTGACGGTATACAACTGAGGGCTAATGAGACGTGGGACCGATTAGGTAGCATTGATATTGTGGTTCAAAAGTAGTCAATACTACTTTAGGGTATGCATGGGCATCTTGATGAAAGTTTTGGCATGATGAGGGGCGTACATGCCAAGCTAGCCAAGCATTCTGAGTTGATGATACAAATTCTTGCATTATTGTCTCCACCTTTAGCAAATGATACATCTGGCTCTAGTTTCCCTCCATCACCTTCACCGCTACATCCATATTGATCAGGGGATTATTTGTCACCCCTATTTTCGTACCTAATTTTGTTTTTATCTTACAATTTTGCATTCCACTAGTTTTTATTTGCTAGACATTAAAGACAATGTTTTGCATAAGTTTGGGAGTGTCAGCATTTTCATGACACTTTTGATTGTTCATCAATATTTATGAATAATTTAATATGAGAGAACAACATTAGCTGTTTTTTTAGTATTTACTCATTATTGTGTGGGTTTGTGTGGGTTTGATGACCTTTCCGACAATCATGTTAAATATTGGAATATATATGGATTAGGAATAGTGAAAATGGTGCATAATTAGATTAGGCAATGATTGTTTATGTGAAACTTGACATTCTTTGTGCACGACACTCATGCTTTACACATTGAGTGGGTGATTTGGCTCATTACTTAGAGAAAAGTTGAACATAGTAACTTAAACCCGAATAACCTCTAATGTATTAATCTACAATCCATTCATAGAGTAGTTTGGAGGTGGTTGGACTGTTACAAGGGAACATTAAAATGAGTAGGGGTTTCATGCATGAAAATATTCTTGTGTAGATTGTCTAAAATCAATGAGATGGAGATGGGGTGAAAGTCTTAAGTTATGGGTTGATTTTAGAGGTTGAATATCTAAAAGAAAAGGAGCATGACACTAATCTATGTGGGAATAAAATCATCTTTCGAGTTTATATAACTTGAGTGAATAAGCCTGTAGGGGTTTAAAACCTGGTGCCCTATGATCATCTGAATTGGAAGTCATTGGCATAAAACTCGCTATATGGGTTATATAAAAAAACAAATGAGAAGATGTTTGAAACAAAAAAGAAAAATAAAAATAATAATAGTTGAGAAAAAACACAATTACATTGATTAAGCCCCCAAGACATTTGGTTGATAGAACTATACATTTGATACGAGACAAGTATCTTAGTTTAGTCTTAAACGTTAAGGCAATAAAAAGTATAGGAAAATCTCGACTTGTTGAAGTGTGAACTTAAGGTAGTGAGATCTATCCAAACTATGAGATGGTAAGGATTAGAATTAAATAAGTTCAATTTAGGATCCACCCCCAGAAAATTGAGTGAAAAAAATAAGTTTGGAGGTGTATATCTCTCAAGTGAAGAAATTATATATTTGACTACTACAGGTCATTGGTTGAGCCAATCATAAGCTTGATATTTTTACATGAGCTTACCCGCACACGTAGAATTATGCATATAACAGGAGAAGATTGATTTGATTTTGTGCTATTGAAGTTGTTCATTATATTGATTATTGAATTCCAATCCTATGACACGACAGGTTGTTAAACTATGTTTTGTGCAGAGTTAAGCTACAGTTGTTTGAGAACAAACAATTGTTCAAATTTGGGAGATTTGATAAATACGTTTATACACCTATTTAGGGTACAAATTATGGACAATTGTTGGTAAATATATCAAAATACTTCGATCTCCTCAGCGACCTTAATCACAACATAAATTTTAGAACAAAAATGAAGTCGGAGGGTTCTATGTTAATTCCAACATCATTGAACATCTCTTATTCATTTTGTTCTATTAGAATCGAGTCCTCATTCTTAAAATACTCTTTTTCTATAAATACTCTTTTTCTATAGTTGGTGTTTCGTCAAGTTGAATGGCAAATCTACTAACTAAAGTTCGAACAATTGCACAAGGAAGTTTTCATATGAAGTCTCTATTTGTTGTTGAGGATTAGTGGAATTACCACTAATTTGTATTTTCGACTAAAAATATTTTGGGTGTTGCTTCCAAACAGGATTGTATGTCTACAAGTATGGATCATCCGAACTTATTTGGGGTCCTATCCTTTTATATCTTAGCATGGCGAATAAATTCCATTTCTCCAAAGGCATTTTGTCTTCAACAATTCCGACATATGGATCATACAAGAGAGATTTCTTCTGTTTATCTTGTACTTAAAAGTTCGGTAATTCCAATAGTACTAAGAAGGCAAGTAATCTTCATCAACTTTATTCACATTCTGTACTTGAAAGCTTAATCATGCCCATAATACTTCCACAAGCAAGTCATCCTCATGAATTTCGATAGGGGTATGATGCACTTCAAGTCATCCTCATCAATTTTGATAAGGGGTATGATACACTTCGACAAGTGTATCACACCCTTCACTTAAAACATTGTAGGTGGAGAAATCCCTTATAGAGATATTGCCATAATCAATATTGGGATTTCATCTCATACTGTATTTGGTATTTTACTTCTTTTTATTCCGTGTCAATGAAATTAAGAAAAACTAGTAGACCAGTTGAATAGAAAAATAGGAAAAAAAAAAAAAATTAAACCAAAAGTTAGAATTAATTAAGAACTAATGTAATTAACACAGTCCTGACAACAATGCTAAATGCTTGTTTGTCTAAATGCAACTATACAATATGATGACAAGTACGAACATGAATTTAAGTCCAAGTATCTCAAGTTTAGAGACTACTTATTTACGATCCATTTTAGATGCCCTGGACCTGACATGTCACTTGGTAGGAATAACATGAAGCTCAGAATTAGGGGTGTAGTCAATACTCCCAAATCCTAAGTTCACTTTAAACTTATGTAAAGACCAATTACCTTTTGTTTGTCTACCATTATTTCAAAACTCCTTTTTCTTAAACCGAATCACACATTCTCATAATAAAATATTTTGCATACGTAAATCTAAGTTTTTTCTACTTTTTAACCACACATTCTCTAATTCACTATTTCAAAACTCATTTTCCTACTTTAATAGTAGACAAACAGGAGCATAATAGTTTAAGGAATGATGTAACACTAAAACTTATACTAAATAGTTAACACAGTCAATACTCGTAGAATTTATAGAAGATTTTACAGGATTAAGTAGTTAAGAATTCCGATATCTAGATCAATAAATACTCAATTCAATATACACGTGGTAACAGCCGAATTATTCAATTTAGTTAGTAATCTTTATCAAATAGAACTAGCTTTATTTACATTGACAAATTTACTATAATAACTATATGTAAATTCCTATAGTCCTAATTGATCAATTTTTGTTCCTTCAGTCATTAAAAAAACTCAATAATTATACAAAATTAAGTACCTAAATTATAAAGTCACACCAAAAAATGCTCACCTTTTATGGTCTGAATTAGTGCAAAATCACACTTATCAAGAAGCACAAAGCACAATCTTTTCATAGAGAAATTTAAAAAAGAAAATAACATTTCAGTTCAAGAAATGAGCAGCTCCAACAAATTAATAAAAATGGGAATGTCGATCTCTGAATTATGGGTGGGACTTGGGTTAGGGGTGCGAGCTAACGGGTTCGGTTTAAACGGGTTATACGTATTGGGCTTAAAAATTGAAAGAAATTAGTAGAAATTATAGCCTTCCAAATTTTTAAACTTCCAATTTCAAAATTCAGATTTAATACAATTGGCTGGGCTGAATTAATTATAGTGAAAATTACACCATACCAGAATCTTCAACTTCCAATTTCAAAATTCAGATTTATAAGTTTTTATTTAGAAGATCAGATGATAACTAAAATTTTAAAATATTAATAATTACATTACAAAATTAAAATATACATATTCATTCTACCCAACACAAACACCAAAACCCTAGGCTATTTCATCATCTGCGTTCATTCTACCCAACACAAACACCAAAACCCTAGGCTATTTCATCATCTGCGTTTTCTATCCTCTCTCTCTATCCCACCTTCTCTCTGGCCATCTGCCGCCGCCGTCGCACCACATCGCCGACACAACCACCGCTGGCACTACCTCGCAGCACCACCACCACCACCGCTAGCACTACCTCACTTATCTCTATCTATTCTCACCTCTCACTCTTTTTTCTATCCTCACAGAACGCTTTATACCTAAGTGCGGCGTTCTTGAAAAAATGGCAGGAAACTCTATTTCAGCACAGCTACAGGCTCTGAAATCTCTCTCCAACGTGCACTCCGATTCTGAACCCCTCAAAAAGCCGTTCACTCGCCCCTCACTCATATTCGACCCCAAAGAGGCCGCTGATATCGACCTTGACGCTATCCTCAACATTGCCCTCTCTGGTATTAGCATCTCAAATTTCTTAATTGAAAAACCTCTAGCTGTTTATTTTTTTTTCTAATATTTGTTTATTTATTACTAGGTTTGGAGGTTTTAATAGATAAGGAAGAGAGGTTTAGGAACTACAGGAACGATTTGTTTAGTTACAAGAGTAAGGAGCTTGACAGGGAATTGTTGGGGATTGAGGATAATGACGGAATTAATGCATCAATTAGCTCGTATTTACGGTTACTATCAGGGTATTTGGAATGGAGTTCTGCTTTGAACACGCTGGAGTATTTAATCCGTAGATACAAGTATGTACCTTTCCCCCTTATTTTGTTGGCGATCACGATAAATTTCACCTACTTGCTTGTTCAGAATCGTTTATAACTTTTTGATAGTCAAAGGTTGGCTTTTGGTGGTTGTAGGGTTCATTTATACAATACCGAGGAGCTAATTTTATGTGCATTGCCATATCATGAGACTCACGTGTTTGTTCAAATAGTGCAATTAATTAACCCAGGGTAAGTCTTTTTCTTTTGTGAGTTCATTAGTACCCGAAATTTCTTTTGTTTGGATATTGTAAATTTTGGTTCTTGCTTCTTTGGATATTGTTTCTTTCATTGAAATTTTGTTAATTGATAACATGATCATGCCTCTGAACTAAATTTGTCACACACATCCCTTGAGCATGCAATCTAATTTCTACTTGATTTATGTTGGTGGTGCAGAAACAGCAGATGGAAATTTCTCGATGGAATTAAAACATCAGGTGCTCCACTGCCCAGGCTTGTCATTGTACAACAGTGTATCCGAGATATGGGGGTTTTGGAGGCTATATGTAATTATGTAAGCGTTTATTATTAGCAGCATTTTCTTCTGTTTTCCTTTTTCCTATCCTGATTGCCTGAAGGTTTTTAAATTTTTAAGGCTACACCTGTGAAGAAGATTCACCCATCAAAAGTTGTGACTGGGTTCTGCACAGCAGTCATTTTTGAGGTTTTAAGAGTAGTGACTATTGATAGTGATGTTGTGAAGAGGATTCTTCCATATTTGAATTCTGGACTTCAACCTGGTGCCAAAGGATCGAATCAGAAGGTCAAGTTCAAATGTGTAATTTTTATGTTTGCTATTTTTCTGACCATAATTTGGCAGATTTTATTTCTTGTGCTTCTAGTTGATTGATGGAACAATATCTTATTTATTTTCTTTATAGGCTGGTGCTCTAATTATTGTTACTTTACTAGCCCAAAAGGTGGCTCTGTCGCCAAATGTCGTTAAAAGCCTAATGCGTTCAATTGCTGACATAGTCAGGGCAGATGTAAACGAATCAGCTGACTTGCAATGTGTCCGCATGTCATTTGTGGCCCTAATCAACTTTGTTCAGGTATTGCTTTATGATTTCACCTTGGCATCTGAGTATTACACGTTTTTTACTTTCACAAGTCATGACTTGGACCATGATGCATTATGAGTTTATTGCAAATAGTTTCTGTGGTAGTATGTACCTATAGATTGTGCGGCATAATTACTTGTATCAATTGTGTCCTTATGTTTCTTTGGACTTGATTTCTAGCTTCAATCAGTGTTAATTATCCCAAGGAAGACTGTGGATGTACTAACTGAAATCAGGTGGGGCCTTGCTATCACCATATGAACTTTCATATGCACAATCTTGCACTTTCAGCATTCTCTTTATCTGGTAATTTATATTTTCTCATAGTAGTTCTATAGCTTCCATATCTTGTTTTGAATTTGAAGGGATATTACGGGGATCCTTTTGGGACTGACCAAGGATTACAATATTGACAAATTCCTTGCTGTGTTTCTAGACTCCCTTCTTGAGCACAGGTTTGGGAATGCCATTTTTAACTATGTAGATTATTCTCCGTCTGTATTTTCTTGCTGAACGAAGTATCTTTTATTTGCAGCTTTTCTGATGATCTCTGCCATTCTACTTTATTATCAATGATAGAGACCATTCCTTTGAAAAGCCAAGTTAATCATTTAGTCTCTAAGATGCTTAATACGTGCACAAGGATATCCTTTGACAAGAAAGATTGGGCATCTTCTGAATCAGGTTTGTCTGTTTTTACTTAGTTGTTAAAAGCATGTACCCTAGCTCTTTTTTAGTTTTGAACTGCAGAGCATATATAAACAGCACAAAAGTTCAAGGTGAAGCCAAGCACAGAATACAAATGCTTACCTTTGAGCTTTTTTGATTGCATCTGAATTACTTACAGTTTTTTGATTCTGCTCAATGTTATGGTGAAATTATATGATGCTTGATTATTTTTGTTGAAATTGCTCAGTTCTGAATTTTGTCAAATATGATGTCACGTGGAGAATTTTCTTTCAGAATATAATGGGCGGTTTACTTTGATGAAGCTTAGCTTTGTGCTTGAGGCCGAAAAATCCTTGGTGTGTTCATGCTCTTAGCAGATGTAGTCAGTGCAGAGCCATGGCTGGGAATCAGTGGGTGAATTTCCATTTATAGTATAATACTTGCTTCATTTTGATGAAGCTTTACTTTATGCTTGAGGCCAAAAAGTCCTTGGTGTGTCCATGCTCTTAGCACACGTAGTGAGTGGCGGAGCTAACAACATAGAATCAGTGTGAGCAAAATATAACTGAGGAAAAAATTTTCGAACACAAAATATAATAATATTAAATAATAAAATTATCAGAAAAAATGTCCTATTACAAAAAATGTATTTCAAATTCATTGTCGGTCAATTAGAGGTGTCAATCCGGGTGGGCGTTTGTGCAATTGGCTTGTTGGTTGGCTCTTCTTTCCTCCGTTCACCCAGTGGAAGAACCAAAGCCGCCTATTTATTTCTTTATTCATTTAAGGGGTCAGATGTGGTGGAATAGGAGTAAGGACTTTGTTAGCCCAAGTCCCTTGCTAACTCTAAGTCTGACATCTAATGACATTAGGGTTGTCGACTTCACAGAGAGAAGAAGCTCCCGCCGACATATGAGCCCGGTAACGGCCCGCGTGAAAAAAGCCCACCCGCTACGGGTTCCGGGCCGGTTCCGGGTCGGCCCACAAATTTTGGACTACAACCCAGACCTGCCCGCTGACCCATCCGTGTCGAGCCCATGCGGGTCACGGGTCGCGGTTTGTTTCGATTTGGCCCGTATTATTGTATAAATAAAGTTATAAAAATATAGAATTTTTCATATTTATAGCAAAAAATATTTTTTTTGTTAAATGTAAATTAAAAATTAAACAAAATGATAAATTCATACTACTTGTTTGTGAAATCTTTGATGTTTGGCACATTGATTTCATGGGACCATTTCCTGTATCTTTCGATTTTACTTATATTTTGCTTGCTGTGGATTATGTTTCAAAATAGGTGGAAGACAAAGCCACCAGGACTGATGATTCACCTCTACGGGTTCCGGGTCGGCCCACAAATTTTGGACTATAACCCAGGCACGCCCGATGACCCATCCGGGTCGAACCCATGCGGGTTATGGGTCGCGGTTTGTTTCGATTTGGCCCGTATTATTGTATAAAAAAAATTATAAAAATATAGAATTTTTCATATTTATAGCAAAAAATATTTTTTTTGTTAAATGTAAACTAATAGTTGAATAAAATGATAAATTCATATTTTATACCAAGAAATGTTTACATAATTCAAATTTAATGTTACATGAATTATTTATAATTAAACAAATAACAATTAAATGCATTTCCAATTCCTATTATCAAATATTTATAGCATAAGTACATCCCAACTAGGTT
>CAIGRT010091955.1:0-15537 GCA_903798405.1 Fraxinus platypoda
ATAACTCATTGTGACTGCGACCTTATTATGATCCAACCCTAACTCTGTCATAACTGTATCTAGAAGCTTCGCATACCCGTAGTTACAATCGATCAACACTAATGATGGATGTGATCCATTCATCAAACAAACGTGATTGTTTTCCATTTCTGCAAAAGAAATCAACTTAAATAATATCTGTGAATCATAAAATTCTAAGTAACAACAAAAACACATCACACTTTATTAGTCATGGTCACATATTGTATATCTGTGGGTCACATTTTTATATTTAATTATACAACATGAACGCTAGCTGTCATGGACTTATTACAGATTTCGAAGCACATGTGTGACTAGGTTGCTGACATAATTATGATTTAGAACAAAAGTATGTCATAGTTTTTAAAACTACAGGTCATATATTATGAATTCAGGTCATACATTATGATTTCAGTTTTTTAAAATGCAGGTCACATATTATGATTTCAATTTTTAAAATATTTTTAAAATGCAGGTCACTGTTTTTAAAATGAAAGTCACATATTATGATTTCAGTTTTTTCCATAAAGCGAACACGGTCACAGATTAATGCCAATAGTCACAACATAATCACTGTCAATTGTTTTATTAATGTCAATTCTCAGAATTGCAATGTCATAAATTCACCTACTATTGATAAGAACATTCTGACATTACACGAGCATGCAATTAATTAATTTAGAATAACATACCGGTTCTATACGATTTTTTCCCTTTTAATAATGCAATAGGCCCAACAGTGTTAAGCATCATTTTTAGCCCAACGTTTTCATAGCTAAAGACTGATAATAAAACTTCAATGAAATTTTAAAGATCAATTCTCTCTCTTTTTAAAAAAGATTGGAGACTAACTTGTATTGAGAGAATAGTTTGGTACCAAAAGTAAAATTTTCCCTCCCTCTCACCACTATTTAAGCAGCAGCCAAGTGATCAGGCAGAGCAAAGGTCGGGGACCTTAAGCTTCTGTAAAGAGAGAACTAATGTCTTCCAAAGCTCTCTTCTTCTTTGCCCTACTCTACTTTTCATCCCTATCAACTTTTGCAGAAACCCATGATCCTGATCTTGTTATGAACTACTACAAAGACACGTGTCCTCAAGCTGAAGACATTATCAGAGAACAAGTCAAGCTTCTTTACAAGCGCCACAAGAACACTGCATTTTCTTGGCTCAGAAACATCTTCCATGACTACTTTGTTAAGGCAAACTCTATATATGCTTAAGCTTTATTTTAGTTTGTATATATACATACATCTATTTGTATAATTCCCTTTTGTGTTGTTTAATGTTTTCATTCATGTGATGCATCATTGTTGCAGGGATCAACAATGAGAGTTTTCTCCGAGAAAGAGACAGAAAGAAGCTTTGAAATGAGAAACTTCAGATATATTGAGACCATTAAAGAAGCTTTCGAAAGGGAGTGCCCTGGAGTTGTCTCCTGTACAGACACTCTTATGTTGTCTACTTGAGATGGCATTGTTGCGATAACATTAATTTCACCAAATTTCTATGTATAATTGTCAGTTTATGGTACATTTGAAAGCATGTACCAATATAATTCTTGACAACTCACTGAGTTCACTTTTTTTCATTTGACCATACTCTTTCTGCCTAATCTTTAACAAACAAAACAAAACAGATCTGAACTTTTTCTTATTTCAATCTGATCATTTTGCATTGGATCACCAATTGCTTGTTTAATAGTATCAATGAAGAAAAATAAGTTAAAATTGGGTTTATTCAAATTCATGTGTGCTATACTGTTCTGTGTTCAATGATTATCCAATACTATGCATCAACTATGAACTAAAAGTTTCCAATTTTTGCATCCATTGTGGATTTGGCATTTTAATGCTGAGTTCCAAAGGGTAAATGTTACAGTAGTTTGTTGAAACTTCTTACTTTTGAATAATAAAATTGGCCTGATTTTAAATGTGTGTTTGTGGTTTCTTATTAAAATCTGGTAGAATCCCATAAAAAAAAGTTAGTACTATCAGTTTACTACACTTACATTTTGGTTGATATTCTGGTTTACATTCAACCATGTGACATACAATTCTACCATTGATTTGTCAAACACTTGAAACAATCAATAACCTCGATTTTGACATCTATTGGAATGTCATCCAAGATGTACAAAAATAATGTAAAAGTAGATTAATTCTAGTACTATACTGTCTTATTGGAACATGTTTGCAGCTTGGGAGCCCTATATCCCTCTTAAAACTGGAAGGAGAGATGGCAAAAAAAAACAAAGCTGATATACTTGAGCAATACCTTCCTGACCACAATGAGAGCATGAGTGTTGTTCTTGAAAGGTTCTCTAGCATTGAAATTGACACCCCTAGAGTTGTTACTTTGCTAGGTATGTATACACATGTTTGGATGGCACAAAATTTTTAGGACTATAATTTCCCTAATATATTTATATTACCATAAAACTTAGCAATCTTTGGAGAATTTTACAACGGTTTGATGCCTACGGGGGCTCACAGCGTAGATCGAACCCACTATGATAAACTGGTTCACCATTTATATCCAGAGGTAGATCTTGAACTCAACCGGGAACATGTTGAGCACATGCTCCACAAGTGCCCAGATGCAATCCCTGAAGCTAAGGCTGTGCAGTATGTGAGAAATGACCAAGGCACACCGATGAAACTCAATAACAATTACTATCTGAACATATTGGATAACAAGGGCTTGTTGATTGTTGATCACCAACTTGCTACGGATAAGAGAACCAAGCCTTATGTAAAGAAACTAGCAAAAAGTCAAGATTATTTCTGTAAGGAGTTCTCTCGAGCCATCACTATTCTCTGAGAACAACCCTCTCACTGGCACAAAAGGTAAAATACGAAAGCAGTGCAATCTTGCCAACAAGCTCCATTAGAAGCTTTTACTGCAATTGTACCCGTGAGGGAGAATAGAGTGAGAATAACAAAATTAAGATAGTTATGAATGTTCCTGAGTATGGAAATAAAATATTACTTGCCTTGTAATTATATGAAATGTTTCCATACAGATTTCTCCCTTTTTTTAGGCAAAGTGATTGATGTTGGTAAAGGGTTCCATGCGAACAATCATGATCCTTAGGCATCATATTTTCACTAAAGCCTCTTGTACAGAAGTTGTCTCACAGAATTGACGTGGCATTAGTGTTTGGGCATTGTAAAAGTAGAAAAAGTGAAAGGGAATTAACACACCACTCCACCCGCCATTGAGATTTTCCCTGCCGAATCATCTCTCCTTAGAGCTAAAGTCGTTAGATCGATTGCTGGCTAAGGTGAAACAAGGGGCTCATCTCTACACACTCACTCGCGACATCGACGACGGTCGCTTTCCCATATTGGAACCTCACTTCGCAAATGTGAAGATGGTGATGCCCAACTAAGGTGACGACCAAAACCTATCTTCACCAACTCCGAAAAACCCAAGTGAGCGACGTTATGTTTTTTATCTTTATGTTTTTTATCTTGTTTTGGTTTTTCATTATTTGTTTCTTTTCATAATGTGATTCATACCCAATAAATTATTTTTTGTTCTTTCATTATCTGATTAAAGTATGCTGTAATTTGTCTGAAGGAGTGGACAATGTTAACGCTCTGAGATTAGATTTCACAATTACTTATTCAATTGAAATTGGTTTACGTTTTACTGAATGTTGTCACTTACTGTGTGAAGTATGAGGTTCTATGGAAGACGTACATGATGATTTTTTGGTGGAGAGAGATGTCGACAAGAATGTTGCGAACAATATGATATCAGTGGAGGAGGAAACGTTAGGAAAAGATGGTCCAATAGTTCCTGAGGTGCCGGAGGTGGGTTTGATGTTCAAGAATGAAAAAGAATTGTGCAATTTCTACAAAGGATATGCATATCATATAGGTTTTCTAGTTAGGAGAAGGAATTCGAAAAAGGGAGACGATGAGAAAATGAAATATTTGACCTTCACGTGTAGTCGTGAAGGCCGAAGAAGCACTAGTACAAGTGGTTCTTTGAAGCCCCAACCAACAATTCAGATAGATTGTAAAGCTAGGATCACTGGATCTTCATATATTCATGGAATTTGGAGAATTAACATAGTCCACCTCGACCACAATTATAAAACAAGTCCTTCGAAGTCGAGGTTGTATCCCTACAGTCGAGAATTAAGTTCAAATGTCAAACGGAAACCAGAAGTGAATGATATGGCATGAATTCCCCTGCACAAAAGTTTCAACTCTATAGTGGTTGAAGCAAGTGGATTATGAAAGGATTGTCGAAATTATATTAAACAAGTGAGATGATTAAGACTTAGTGAAGGAGATACAGCAGCGATACAAGCCTACTTTTCCAAGTTGCAAGCCCAGTTGTCAAGGACCGCAGCTTCAACTAGTCCTTTGACCCAATCGCAGCCGCAATTTGCCCAACTTCGACCGCACATTGTAAATATTAGTTCAAGTTTGAGTTTTAATTTTCGTTCCATTGTAATAGTTTATTTCAATTGTAAAATAGCTCTGATATTGGTAAACGTTTAGTATGATTCCTCGGCATTTAAACGTCTACTCCTATCACTTAGGTTTTTGTTCCGCAAGCTATTATAGGGGGTATTAGTCTTTCAAACAATCTTTCAAGCTTTCTGGTGTTCACCCCCTACACCAGCCATTGTAATTTCTTGCTTTCATCAATTGTAATTTCTAGCTTTCAAGCAATCAATGATCAATTTACTTTCAATGCATTTCAATTTCATGTTGTAAGCTTTCTACAAATTGCTATAGTAAGGATGTAGACGATGAGTCTAGGCTGAAGAATNTCAATTTCATGTTGTAAGCTTTCTACAAATTGCTATAGTAAGGATGTAGACGATGAGTCTAGGCTGAAGAATGTATTTTGGGCAGATAATAGGTCAAGACAAGTGTACAAGGAGTTCGGCGACGTTGTCACATTTAATACCATTTATCTAACTAATAAGTACGATATGTCTTTCATCCCTTTTGATGGCATTAATCATCGCGGACAATCTACACTACTCGGTTGTGGTTTGTCGTCGAAGGAGGACACATATACTTTTGTGTGGCTATTTAGGACATGGCTATAGTGCATGCATGGAAAAACTCCCCATGGAATCACTACCGATCAAGATAGGGCCTTGCAAAATGCAATTCAGATTGTTTTTCCAAATACAAGGCATAGATGGTGTTTATGGCATATTTTGAAGAAGTTGCCAAAAAAGTTTGGATACCATGTTGATAAAGCTTCCATTTTTCGACTATACATGGATTAGTGTATGATTCGCAGTTTGTTGACGAATTTGAAGATGGTTGGAGAGCGATGATCGACACGTATGAGTTGCATAATAATGATTGGTTGTCGGGATTGTTTGATAAACAGAGGTCGTTGGGTTACTATTTGAAAACCACATTTTGGACAGGGATGTCAAAAACTCAACTAAGTGAGAGTATGAATGTGTTATTCGACGGGTATTTTTATTCAAAGACCTCGTTAAAGCAATTTGTTGAACAATATGACTGGCACTCACGAATAAGTTTGAGAAGGAGTTCCAGGCCGACTTTAAGTCATACTCGCAAATGGTATCATGTACGACAACGTTCGAAATGGAGAAGCAGTATCAGAAATCTTACACCATTTCGAAGTTTAGGGAAGTTCAAGTCGAGCTTACTGGGAAGGTTTATTCGACCTCATACCTACAAGGAAACTTTAGGGACGATGTACGAACTATGGGAGGTTGTCATGTACGATGACCAACAGAAGATAAAAAAGTTTTTTGTCTGATTTCAGATAGACACTTGTGAAATTCTTTGCAGTTGCCAATTGTTTAAGTTTTCGAAAATTCTGTACCGGCACGCTATCGTTGTCTTGATTCGTAATGATGTCACATCACTGTCAGAGCGGTATATACTACGGAGATGGAGGTGAGAGGTTTGTAGAGCACACACCAGGGTTACAGTGAACTATGGTGGGTTGGTTAGTACTCCTGAACAGTTGAGATATGACGATATATGTCAGGCTTTTGCAAACGTTGCTAACCTCGCGGCTGCTGATGAAGTGTGGTCTCGTGCTATAAATGAATGGATAATTAATCAAAAACAAGAGTTAAGTACAATCAAGTCAGGTAGTGGTAGCAATGCCGTTTCACAACACACTATTCAGTTAATCTCACAGTGTAATGAATCCAAAAACAATGCCAGCAGAAGCATACAAGATTCTATATCATCGAGAAGAAAGGACGCGCCGACGAAGTTTAAGAGAAATAGCCCACTGGAGTCCTCTTCAAAGAAAGAAAATGTATGTTGGTCGATCTTTTTATTGCCTTAGACAATATTCCATTACAATTACCCACAAAAAGGTGGCCTCCTAGGCCTAGGAAGCAAGTAGAGTTCAAATGCTTGTAAGGCGCTATGGGTTTTGCTCGGCAGAAAGGAAATGGTTTTCTGTATTGTAACATAGGGAAAAGTTGGAGTTATTTAGCTTTTCAGGCTTCTCAAGACATTTTTCACTTCTTCTAGTTTGTTATTGATCTCGACCCTTCTACTTTTTTTATCTCCTAGTTAATGTAAAATATTTTGCAAATCCTATGAGGATTTTGTTTCTCCTCTTTTACTGGATGTTGGAGATGAAAATTATCTGAAATGCACCAGTTATTAAGTTTACTTTGCAGTGGAAGTAACTAGCAATTACCAACGTGATTTAATATACACCAAAAGTAATCAAGAAACAACATTGCGAGTTACAAGATTTATTTCCCATCCTGTCATGATATTACAAACCATCGTGCAATAACGAATATAACTACTCATCCTGCCGGCTCCCTTCCTTTTCCATTACCGTCCAAGGGCTCTTTGCCCTTACGGAATGTCACATTTAACGAAATCTCAAGGTTTAGTTTCTCAGCTATTCAAGCTAGACTTTCGAACATGCTTGGCAAATTGTCAACTTCCTTTTTTTACAGTAGGATTCATTGCTTCGTCAATGGTACTCGACTTACCGATCGCTTCTTTTTTTTACCCAGTCAAAAAATCCAGTCAATACTGCAAGTTTTGAATAGTCGTCCTTTGTTATTGCCCTCATTTTCAACCTCAAAATTTTTTGGATTCCATCTACGCACCATGGAAAATGACGTTTCAATTGCATTCTTCGAAGAAGTGATTTGTGCTTGTACAGCTGTGACAAACACCATAATTCCTATCCTCATCCCTACATGGGAAACAACCACATGCATCTAAGTTAGTATACATACGATCCCTAACACAATGATCAATAATATGTTTGTGCCAGGAAATAGCAATATACATAACTACCAGGTTATTACATTACACCATTTTTATGTCAATTACAAAAAAATTAATCGAACTATGACAATTGGACATAAAATGAGATGGACTCATATACAAATGAGATTCATAGTGCAACAAGTAGAGATTGAAGATATTGTAAGCTCACTACTTACAATTTACCAACAACACGCAAAGGCATTGGACATTGATGTTGATGTAAATTGCCAAGTTAAAATACCAAACAAGGAAACACCTCAAATGAACGACTCTTTAAAGAGGAGCAGAAGATCAGTCAACAAGAATGTGACAAACGCAAAGTCTCATTCGAAAGATATTGCAAGCTCACTACTTACAATTTACCAACAAAACACAAAGGCCGAACATATTGCAAGTAACACGGCAAACCAAACTACTAAAATTCTCCTAGAGATTCCACTTTTAAATGTAGCTTACTCCAACTTTGCAACCGAGTGGAAAATAACCTAACTGACTAAAATAAAGACACTAAAATATAAATTAATCCCATTTCACAACTTCTCAACAAACTCATAAATGATCCCATAATTCCATATGTTCAACAAAATGTAGCGTAATTTGTTGAAAAACCCAAAAATTTTACGTTTCCAAACCGTGTACAGTGGGTGCGGAAAAACCATAAATAATTTGTTAAAAAAACCCGAAAAATCTTACCTTTTCAAAACTCTACGCAATCGGTAATAGTTCCAGGTCTAAAGACATCGACGGCAGCTGGAGATGATGACGACAACGGAAGCGAAATCGACAGGGTTATTGCGGTTTGTGCACCCGATAATATGACAAAGGTAAATATGTTGGGTTATTTGTTGTTTGATGGATTGATGGTAGCCGGCGACGTGGACGAAAGCATCGGCAACGTCAACGGGAATTAAGGGTTTCGGCTTGGCGGGGAATTGATTGGGGAAAGTGGAAGTCTTAGGTTTTTTGTTTTCAACTAGACGTGTTTTTTTTTTTAAATAATGCTCGACAACTCATCTAGAATACTTCTGTCAAGCCTCTTCTATACATGTAGCAACATTGTCATATTTTTCCATAGGGTAAACAATACTAGATAGGATTAGATAGTACAGCAGACACAATTTTAACTTCTGCTTTATACAATCTACTAGACCAAAATAAGCCGTTAGACGCTTCTAGTTGGGGAAGGATTTGACAGTACTTTAAATTTAACTGCATCTTCTGAAATGAAGTAGATAGAATTCAGAAGGATGCATTAAAATCTAGTTGATTGAATCAAACTGTTATCATCCCTGCAGGCATCTAAAGCTGACGAATAACTGACAGATATTTTAACCTTGAGCAAAGCTGCAGTTACAGAAATTTTATTTCTTTAAAAATACAGAATAGACACATGGGGGGTGGGCTCCATTTTTTATAATAATATTTTATTCACATGGGGAACACCCCCATGTGAGTAATCTGTCATTTTAACAGAAGGAATAGTTCTGTACAAGTGAAATTTTCCTTTAACCTTCAAGTTGTAATAATGACTAGAGCTATTGAAATCTGCTTTCTATAAAACCAGGGAGAACGGCGGGCATATTTAAGTAATCCCAATCGTTTATCACACAGGAATCCACTTACAAGAGTATACACTGTTGTAAGTATAAAGTTGGACATCCAATACATTACAGATAGGCACAAATTAATAATGGAAGAGTATGCACAAGTACAACACCATCTAACAGTTATCTGAACAAAGAGGCCTCACAAACTCTTAACCATACCTCACAAACTCTTAACCATACTCCCTTCAATGCCATGAAAACAGTTGATAATCTGACAAGAAATCAAGATAATACGTCATCTTGCACCTTGTCCCCAGCATCTCATCATCCTTACAGAACTCTCTCATGAGTCCAAAAAAGGTGCTTCTCAAAACATTATTTGCCTTGACACTAGAAGAGCTTCGCCTGTTGTGTTGTTCCGCTTCTCATCATTTGACAGAACTCCTCGTAGTTGATCCGTCCATCCTATAAAAATGCAACAATATAAGGCTGGTCTATACCTAAATCGGCCAGAAGGTGTTTATCTCATTTACTGAATCAGGCATACTTACATTATCTGTATCAACTTCTGAAATTATTTCCTTGATTGTGGCCTCATCACCCATACCGTACTCCTTCATAGCAGTTTCCAGTTCATCTATTGTAATATAGCTGAAATGACAAAATAGGAAATTAGGAGATAACAAATGTCACGGATAATGCAAGGAAAGCATGAAAACCCCCACAAGGTAGCACTAATTTCACTCATACTAAGAGAACGGACAGTGTAGACAATATTTTGACTTCTTTTCTTTGTTAAACTGTCCAGTGTTGTTAATCCACCTTAACAAACTTCCTTAGATGTGTACAAGATAAATGCAGTTGACAATAGACCATTATCATGGCTTACCCACTGTTGTCCTTGTCAAAATACTGAAACGCTTTATAGAGATGCTCATCTCGTTCGAGCTTATGTCTATGCATCGTAGCAGTTATAAATTCAATGTAATCAATTGTCCCATTTCCATCCACATCAGCCTGAATTATTAAGAATGAACGGTTCAATCCAAGGAAGCAGTCATGGTAAATAAAGGTTCTATAAATTTTGCCCATATAGGTGATTGAAACTTACAGCTTCCATGAGTTGTTTTACTTCTGCTTCTGACAATTTTGACCCAAGGCGAGCCAATCCAGATTTCAATTCCTCATATGTGATTGCGCCACTCTTGTCTGTGTCCATATTTGTGAACATTGCTTTGAGACCTTTAATTTCTTCTTCAGATAAACTTTGTGCAATGACCTATAGGAGTTTCCAAATGCAACAGCACATAGTAAGTGGAAAAGAACATCTCCATCTGAGTTCGAGCAATATTGCATATATTACATGTTTGCAGAAATGATTAAGATTTGTGACCAGAGGAAAAGTACTCTTTTGATACCCTACAGTAAATTCTCTAAAATAGTCCGTCCATGTCAAGTCGAATACCCTCTACTTTCTATTTGAGGTCATTTCATAATAACAGTCATTAATCCTTAAATGGAACTTTTTTTTATTTGTATCATTAGACAACTTATTATTTGTATATTTTTAAATTGGACTACTTTATTTTGTAAAAGTTAATGTAGTGCTGTTGTAAGAGCTAAGATTGAATATGTCATTTAGTTGGATTAATGTAATCTTGTTAAAAATGTTAAAAAATTTAATTATGGTACGGAACCGAACCAAGCCGGTTAGATTCCATAATTAAATTTAGACCTAACGTTTCCAATTACAAAATACCTGAAACTTCGGTTTGGTTCTCTTTAGAACTGAAATCGAATCGAACCATGTTCAACCATACTCTTACCTAAAAGCTTATTTATCGAAGATTTTTTTTAAAATCAATTTTCCCCAAAATCATTTTCAACCCGAGATTATATGGGACCCACAACTTTTCAATACTTTTTTACCACACATTATCCAAAAAATCTTTTTTCCCTTACAAAAATCTGTGCCAAACAAGCTTTAAACAACCATACCAAGATAATGATATGGAGCCAAAGGGATTGCTATAAACTGAAAGTGGTCCATTATCCATGTTTCATGTTGCAGTTCCAGTACTATAAAAATGTTAATGATGATTAGGATACAATATAAGTTTTTATCTGCTTATCAAGACAGGTTCTGACTTTAATCAAGCTAGATCAATTAAAGCTACATACTGAAGAAAAATGATAGTCTCATGTTTTCTAATAGATGGATGATAGCAGAACAAATTCAAGAAGTAGATGAATTATCAGACATGATCAGCAGGTATAATAGCTAGTTGCTCTACTAGAGGTTTATTGTCACCTAAAAATATCATATTTCTGGCCTGATAAACATAAGAAAACTTGAAAAATATTCATAATTTCAACTTCACAATTTAATTCATATAAAACGAACACACGAGATAATAATTTACCTTTAGTGCAAGTTTCTTGAGCTTATTCATTGCTCTGAACTGCTTCATTCTAGAGAGCACAGCACTATCAATGGGCTTATCAGGTGCTTGTCCTTTAATCCAAGGGTGCTCTATGCAAACAAGAATAGAAAATGTTCAACTTTAACCACAATATGCTAAGCAGAGCTCAGAAATGCTAGTTCGAGAAAAATAACCACATCAACTGAACAATTTTAAGAACACAAGTTTTCAAAGTGATTTTTAATAGAAATAGAAATAAGAGAGATGATATACACAGGAGACATTAAAAATAAGCAACTTAGACATTTTATATGCCAGTTCCACCTTGAAATGAATCAATTTATATTGCCCCAAATTTCTCATCTAATTCTCAGGTAATTTTAATTATAAAGTTTTGTTTTGAATAGATACAGGGGCCTCAAACTTAAACCAAAATTCAACTGTTCGCTGGTTTCGAGGATAACTCATAAATAACCATATCATTCTTTCTATTCAGTTACTTTTTCTAATTAGCAGCTCCAATATCAGCACTTTGGATAAACTAATAACAGCAAAGACAATGGTAATTGTAAGAAAATTTATATCTCTCGGTCATTGGAAAAGTTAACAAGGTATGCATAATATAAGTCTGAAAGGAAAATCTGTCTTCATGTTCAAAACACGTGCATAAAGAAGTGAGGAATTGAAGATGAGATGTTATACAAATGTGACTCGAAATTCTATGAAGGGAAGAAGAGGACTTTACCTAATACTTGTATAGAAGTAATTCTCTTCTTTGGGTCCTTTGTCAGCATTCTGCGAACAAGGTCTTTCGCGTTGTTTGATATTGAGGGCCATGGCAGGCTTTCAAAGTCAATTTCTTCTTGCAGTATAGCATCAAATATCCCCTTTTCAGTTTCTGTAGCAAAATTACATGAAACGTGTTGAAGGGTTTTACATTTTTCCTCCTTCTAAGAGCATGTTAGGCTAAGCTTTAAAAAGTAAAAGAACTTTTGTAGAAGTGTTGACCTACTTCTAGAAAAGTAATTTCTTGTATAAAAAAAAACCAAAAAGAAAAAGAGAAACGTTAAAAGGCTAAAAGAAAAGAGTAAGTTAAAAAGCTCCAACGTGTTTGACAAAAAAAAGTTATTTAAAAGTAAATTTTAAGCTTGGCCAAACATGTTAACGTAAAAGAGAGTTACGGATAAGGATAGCAGAAAACATCATATGGAACTGTTATATTTATCTTACCAGCCCAAAATGGAGGCACGCCGCTGAGAAGAATGTACAAAATAACACCTGCACTCCATATATCTATTTCCTTCCCATAACTTCGACGTAGAACTTCAGGAGCTACGTAGTATGCACTACCAACAACATCGTGATACACCTTTCCTGGAATATTAATAAAGAAGGGATTTTATTTTTATGCAAATTACGAGAAAAATTGTGGATAAGTGAAACAAACATGAAAATAATAAAATGTCAGTGGAACAAATTGATTAAATTCCAAAAATGCACATAGATAAAGGACAGCACATTGTAGACACGATATGGTAAAATGGTGGCCACGCTTTTCAATGACCTTAGATATGGAAATTGCCATCGGAACTTCTTCAACAATCAATTAGATACATTCTTTAATAACATGGCCGTCATTCTCAGTTTTTGGTGATAACAGGTCTATTTCACAATCAAAATTTCCAAGAGTAGCTTCCACCAGTATCTGCAAATACTTCAAATCACTGACCAGATGTCAAATATCAACATTCATACCAATTTGATAATAATGGTAATTATTCCTGAATGTCTATATTTTCTTGTACTACTTAAGTGAGCCATTCCCATATTTGTAAGGCAGCATCTTCTGATGCAGGAGAACCTTGAAGCATCTTCCATTCTTTGGTCATTTTCGAACTTGTGTGGTGAAATGTTTATATGTGGTGCTGAGAGAACTATTTAAAGTATTAGAACTCTATTCAATCCCAACTATATGCCATTGTTGGATCTTCGATCACAGAACATTGAAAGAATTGTAACATACTAACATAAAAGTTTGTTATCCATGTGAAAATACATGTAGACTTAGCAGAATTGTAATACATATATAAAATAACCTTAGATTCTGAAATTATAATATTGAACTGAATAAATGGAACGCTAGAAGCCAGAAACAGACCTTCTTCAATAAAGACACTGAGCCCAAAATCAGTTGCCTTCAACATCGCCTTCTCATCCTTACTTGCAAGCAAGAAATTCTCCGGCTTGAGATCCCTATGCACCACCCCCATAAAATGGCAATGGTGAACAACATTCACAATCTGTCTACAGAGGTCAGAGGCAGCTCTCTCGGAATAATGTCCATGAGCAATAATCCTGTCAAAGAGCTCCCCACCGGCACAAAGCTCCATCAAAACGTGCACAGAATGCCTGTCCTCATAAGCACCCTTAAATTCCACGATGTTCGGCTGCCCACTCAAGTGCTGCATAATATGAACTTCCCTCTTCATATCCTCCTTATCATTCTTACTCACAAGCTTCCTCTTCAGTATTGACTTACAGGCATATTTGTGCCCAGTTGCACTCTCAGTACAAAGGTAAGTTACCCCAAACTGACCCTTGCCCAATTCTCTGCCAAGTTTGTATTTTGACCTTATATCCTCGAAGGGCTTACCTAAAATGTTATTGGGTTCTAATCTTTGAACAGGGCTCTGGTGGTGGGGAGCAGGTTTCGCAGGAGCTGGGATTAGTGCCTGAGGTTGCGGCTGAGGCTGCGGCCGCGGCCGTGGCATTGGTGGCGGTTGGTGGTGTCTTTCGGGCTGAGGCGGCTGGGGCGTGTACTGAGATGATGGTTTTTGATAATTTTGGTGGCTTTGATACCCTGTGGGGCCTGTTTCTGATCTGTAGCCATTGGCATCTGGGGTTGTGTACTTATTCTTGCTGAAACACCCGCCCATCTTTCTCGTTACGAAAATAAAATCAAGATTGAAACAATATGACTGAATTTATGGGAAAACACTGAAAATTTGTGATCTTGTAAATGTAATTGATTTTTCTTAGTGGGACTATAGCAAATCCCATATCAGATTTTGCTGTAATTTAACCTAATATTGATAGAGGTGCGTAGCCATGACGATTATGCAGAACTAATACGCGGAAATTTTTTGAGTGTTGACTTGGAAAGGTCGACGAAAGTGTTCTGCACATGCTTTTACTATAACAAAAAAAGCTATTTGTACATTAATAGAGTGTGTTGTAAGTGTTGTAACCCAATAATGATTGTACACAAAGCTTTGTTCTTACTAGAAACATGATATTTTTGCAATTTTCTTGTTTCTGTTTTTCTTTTCCTCCCGTGCTCGAGACGAGAATTGGCCAGTTTAAGAAAAGAGGGAGAATGTGTATAATCTTGTTTAATGATTGAACGAAAAAAGGGATGGATCAATAAATGGGAAGAAGTGTTTTAATCATTTGCTCTAATATTCAAATAATGATATTTTTGTACTTCATAAAAGTCATGATTTTTAGTATATGCCCTATTTCACGATCATTATTTTGGTAAAATAGATTTTTAAGTAATGACTTTTTGAAGAATGTGTTTTTAAAAAATAGAAAAATGTTTTGAGTTCACATACAAAATATTTCACTGTGAATATGTGGTTGAAAATGAGTACGTAAAAAATAAAATGAAATAATGATTGTCAAACAAGGGTTATATTTGAAATTGAGTCAATAAAATTATATTTCATTAGGATTGGGAATTATGGAGAAGATGAAAAAGTACATTCCATTTCTCAACCCTAATTGAGAAAATGAATATGCTATTTGATTGTTTCGAGAAATAATATCATTAGTTTTGATTGTTTGGCTAATCGATTGGTCAAGAAAGGAGTTCCATTGTATAATTAGAAATCTTTTCATTCCCATTAATTCTCCCCTTCTCGTTCGTCCGGAAGGAAGAGAAAATCGACCCCCACAATTAGTCATCATTCCTTGTGAGCAGGTACTTTTTCCTTCCTTTCATTAGGTTGGTTATCAAATCTCATTGGTCCCTAGCCTCGATCTATAGTACGGGCATTCATCGTCATAGCCCTTTTCTTTAGCAATATAGGACACTCGGCACAAATGGTTCCTAACATATGGTCCTTGTGCACAAATGGTCTCGAAGTTCCATTCTTGGTGCTGGCCCACTTAACCTATGATTTTGCGAGCAAAAAGTCCTTTGAATAGTTTCCATCTATTTTTACTGTAAAAAGTGTATCTATTTTAATAAAAACTAGTAAGACGCACGTGCAA
>CAIGRT010091982.1:0-15124 GCA_903798405.1 Fraxinus platypoda
TTGTACACGAATAAAATATTTCGTGCACAATTTTTCTTGAAGCAAAAATTGTAGATTGTTCCCTTCGAAACTAGTTATTCCCGTTTTCTAAGTGAAGCCTAAGAGAACGTGAAATTATCAACATTAGGGAAAAAAGTACTGTCAAAATACACTAACAATCAAAGTATTGCTTGAGTAGAGGTGCGATAGAAATTTGGAATTTATTCACGTGCTAAAACTTCGTCTACAGAAATTGAGAATCAGAATACCTACTAAAGCAATTTCGCGAAGTTTTGAAATTCGTGCTTTTGTTATTTTTGTAACAATGAACGTAACGCACATTCAATAATTTTGGGATGTCAAAGTATAGTTTTATAGGAGATTGTAATTTGAAGTGCCAATGATTCAGACAGACGATGATTCAGTCTTCAAGAGAATTGTACTGTTATGCAAGAGATAGTCATATGACAGCAAGTCGCCCTATTCTTGGACTGATTCTATTACTTTTGTCTTTTTCAAGTACGACCACAACTCCAAGTTACGCTTTGAACATTACTGCGGTGCACTTCAACGAAAATGTGGTAGATGGATGGAGTAGGAAGGGAGAAATATGATGAGGACATCAATTCTTGCTCCGACGTGCATAAAATTAGATAATTTGATTCGTGCAGTGAAGGTCAAGCTCAACGTTGACAACAATATGCACATAGTGAAGCTTCAGTTAAGAGCGTCGTTGTGACATGTTCCTTCTATGGAATTAATTGACGATGCTGACATGAGATGGTCTTTGAACTTTTCAAACTCGAGCCACTGTGCATTATTTTGTGTGAAAAGAACATTGCAGCTGCATAAGAACAGTCCACGCTTCCCCGTGGAATTCGTCTTCTAACAAAGAAACACCTGAGGACGATATTGATTCTCTAGATCCCTGTCCAGTCCATCGGTGTCAACTTGGGTTCGGACGACTTATTGAAGAGGTACACACAGTAAAGTCGATGTCGAGAATGCAGACTTACCCACCAGCAGAGACCCAATATGTTCATCTAACGGAGGTAAGATGTGTTGGTTTTTTTACCCAAATTAGATTGGATTTTTGAGAAAATATTTTTCCTTCTTTCCACGTGTTTTTATTGGGAAAATATGGTTTCGTTTATTCCACGTGATTTTTTTTATCTTGTTTTCATCTTTGTAGTATTTTTAGGGGTTGGCACGCACCCCTATATATACTAGACTATTTTCACAAGTTTTGTATTATTGAAATATAGAATAATTGTATAGGTACAGTCATTGTATTTGTTTTTTCCATATTAGTGAATTGAATAAAATACTCAATTCAGTTGTCAATTAATTCTTTGTCTTTTATTATATTGTTTGTTTGCTATCATATACTTCATATCGTATCACATATATTACTTCGATCTGTTTTATTTCCCAACAAATGTTTTCAGAGCTATTGGTTGTGATTTGTTTGAGGTTTTTGTTATTAATGGCAGCCATAAAGAATGAAATTCCGATCTTAGATCGCAATACAAGATTCTCGTTATGGCAAGTGAAGATGCGAGTTATACTCTCGTAAATGGATTCGGATGATGCATTGTTGAGAATTGACAAAATGCCCACAACTTGGACGACGGAGGAGAAACAAATGAAAGATCGGAAAACACTTTCACAAATTTATCTTCATCTCTCTAACAATATTCTTCAGGGCGTTTTGAATGAGAAAACGGTAGTTGCGTTGTGGTTGATGTTGAAACAATTGTGCATGACTAAAAGTGTAACTAGCAAATTGCATCTGAAGCAGATGTTGTATTCTAATCGCATGGCAGAAAGAGGATCTCTGGAAGATCAACGGCTGTGTTCAAGGAAATCGTCACTAACTTGGAGACTTTAGAGATAAAGTATGATGAAGAAGATTTGGCCTTAATTCTTTTGTGTTTGCTACCTGCTTTGTTTACTTTGTTTAGAGACACAATCTTGTATAGTCGTGATACTCTTACCATTGAAGATGCGTTTGATGCTTTATTTTCAAAAGAGAAGATGATGTATCTAGTTGAATTTGAGGCTAGAGATAAAAGAATGCCTCGTTGTTCATAGTGATTGGAGAAAGGGTAAGTCGAGGTCAACTTTCAATAATTAGGTTTGTTATTATTGCAAGAATAAATGATACATTAAGAGGTGACAAATTGCAGAACAAAGGTAATTTGATTGCAAATCATGAGAAGCAATCAAATCTTCATACAAGACCAACATAGTCGAGAACTATTTGAGTGATGGAGACGTTTTGATAATTTCTAACATGGAATCCAAACTTGACGAGGAGTGAATTTTGGATACAACTTGTGTGTTGTATATCTGTCCCAATCAGAATTTATTTAAAACATATGAAACGGTAATGTAAGGTGTCGTTGTAATGGGTAACAACGAATTTTGTCGGGTAGCTGGTATTGGTAGAGTTATATTGAAACTGGTGGATGGAACATGTAGAACACTTGATCACGTTCGACATATTCCAGACTTGAAGAAGAATCTCATTTCGTTAAGTACTTTTGATTCAAAAGGGCACACGTTCTGTGGAGGAGGTAAAGTCTTAAGGGTTTGAAAGGTTGTTCGTGTTGTATTGGAGGGACAGAAAAAGTCCTGTTATACATCTTGCAAGGTCGGTAGAAGAAAAGTCATCACAGATTTAGTATCGTGGTGAAGATTCAGTTTGGTATTGTACCTTTAGGATTTGGTTCGGGATTTATATTGAAGAATACTACTCAGTCGAGTTTGGAGGATATGTGTAATTCCGCTTTGCCACCATTACATGCGATTCCATCGTATTCAACTGCTAGGTATAGACCCACTGGAGATAGGCACATAGATACCAATTCGGTTGCACATGCTTTTAGCGTTTTTGAAAGTGTTGAGACTAGCCGGGGCCTTCTGTGAGAGCATTGAGAGTTGATTCTATTATAGGGTGTACTTTAACACCGTTTGGTAATTTCTAATTCTTTGTGAATTTTAAAAAACTCGATGTTTGGGTTCATGTATTCGTGTTGGATATCGTGAAAGAGAATGAATATTTTTGTGTTGGAGAAAGTTTGATTCTTATTGAAGGGTTCGAATTTTTCGTTGCAGTCGGATTTATTTTTTTAGGTGAAGAAATATTGGAACTTCATTCGTTGCATCGAAATTTGTGTGAATGTAGAGATTGTTGGGTTTTTTTGACCCAAATTAAAATTTATTTTTGAGAAAATATTTTTTTCTTTCTTATTGAAAAAATATTGTTCCTTTATTCCACATGATTTTTTATCTCATTTTCATCTTTGTGATATTTCTTGGGTTTGTCATGCACCTCTATAAATATTAGACTATTTTCACAAGTTTTGTATTATTAAAATATAGAATAATTGTGTAGCCAGTTCTTTTACTTGTTTTCTTCATATTAGTCAATTTAATTAAATATTCCATTCCTTTGCCAATTAATTCTTTGCCTTTTATCTTGTTGTTTGTTTACGATCATATACTTCATATCGTGTTATATATTTATTACATCTATCCATTTTATTTCCCTACAGCACGAATACTAACATGATCAAATGGAAGTCCTTCTCCCGAGATCCAACCCTTATTCCAAAATTAATATAGCATAATATTAATTTTGCAAAGCGTACCAATACTTGACTGTACTCTTCTAGAACGGAAGATATCGAACATGAAACTTAAAAATAATTTGAAAATTATTTTGACAGAATTTAGAATAGGAAAGAATTAGAAATCGATTATATGGAATTGATTTGTAGTGAAGAAAATGGAATTAGAATATTGATATTTATAGATTTTCATGTGTCTCTTTGAATGGTTGCATCTTTTGGCACAAATGATATCGCACCATTCGTTTTTAATGGCGTAGACTGCACCCTATGAAAAGGTCACACTCATTCCAAATCAACATAAATTTTTGATATGCACCCTTCGCAATCGAAGAGTCACTACTAATTATCGTACTAATTGGAGATTTTTCCAATTCACACCTATAAATATCTCAAAAATTTCAAAAACCCCCCACATAAATGAAAGAACTTAACTCGGAATCAGGAAGATGGAGAAGAGTACAACTGAAATATAATGCATCAAGAGATGTAACTTTCACTTTGAACCTTCCTTGGTAAGAATCCATCGAACTTACTCGACTAATCAGTGAATGCAATGTTTTGAACTGTCGGTCGTTATTATAAAGCCGAGACAATAGATCGAATACATTATCTTTCATATCAAACTTTGGTTATCTATTGTATTCATTATTTCGGCCTTTAACCTTCTTAGTTCTGCAAGTGCGCCATAGAATTCACCTAAGTAAAATTTTCATACAATCGGCCAAGTCCGCACTCACATAGGTGATGTTCTATAATGAGTACCATACACTTATACTATTTACAAGATATAGTCATCATTAAAAGCCTAGTTTATCCTAACCAATCTTTGGTAGGCATCACTTATTTGCATAATAGAAATAGAGAGAAGTTAAAACTCCGAAGTGCTTCTCATCGAGTCATTCATAACTAGTTTTCCTATTGAATCTAGTATGTGGGATCTTCAGTTGTCAAGTTAGGTTTCCCTTAAGCTGACCCATTAGTTTAGGCTTTACACCCATTTCCCCCAATGAGCAGTCTATTCTCTCTAGATAACCCATTTGTAAATGGATCCGCTAGATTATTCTTCAATAAAGTGATCAGTATTGTTCTATTCAATAGTAACCGTCGAATGATATTATGTCAAGACTTACTATTGCACACGACATTCTGTGCCATTCCATTTGTAGCTAGTTATCTCGATCAAATGATATAACAAACACATGTGTCACCAATTAGAAAACCCTTCCAAAATCTTTGAAGTCATCATGCTTCTTTTTAACTATATTGAAAGTTCTCATTTCTTTCAATTCTCACATTCTATTGAGGATTTTCACGAAATAACTACATTGTCAATAGTAAAACATATTTACTACTAAATTTTGAATCTTTGCATTGGAAACTCAATTTTCAACATCGTGCAAATTTTAAATTTAGCAAGATATTTACTGCAGTGTTATTTATCATTTCAAATATACTCGAATATCTTACTATTCTAATTTGAAAAAAACAACACCACCTCCACAATCCTGGAGTGCATCAAACTTAAATTGAGAATATTATGCAAACAACCATCCTACCCCCTCAATTCTGGATAGGACTTAGCTTAACAACATAATATTCATCTAACTATATATAAAGTTCAATCATATGTTTATTTACTGAATAAACATATTCCACCTGTAGTCAACACATAAATGACTAAGAATGTCCATGTCTTATGAATGTTCATGCACTTTCATATTAGGACGGTCAATGCTAACCACTTTTCATTTAGGGTCATTTATATTTGGGAAAATTGCAGCACCGATCCCAAAACTTTGAGTTTTTTGCATACTTTACCCTAACCTTGACTTTGTACCATCCACAGTCTCAAATCTTTCATAAATTCGCACATGGGGTCGGGGTCCAAATAGATGGAATCCATTTGACCATTAGTTGACCAATAAATTTGACTTTGACCAAATTTAGACCATTTTTAAAGGGTAAAATGGCAACTTTGCATTTTATACATAAAATAAGTTCAAAAATTTAACTAAAAAAATCAAAAAATGAAAAAACATATAAACTCACCATCTTCCCCACTCCACCCTATCCTTACCCCCATCCCCAATCAAAACCAAAAAACTACACTGCCACCACCACAAAAACTCTCCTCAGCCACCACCGGCCCACATTGCTACAACTACGTCCATCCCGTCCATTCACAAATCTTGAAAGCACACTTGCCACACTATTATTTTCTCCGTTAAAATGTAACTAACTAACTCATTACTCATCTCCACACCGCCACGCCCCAAGAAAATAGCCACAGCAAAACGACAGTAACTCTGAGCAAAATAGCAGCCAAAACTTTGAGTAAAACGACAGTAGCTTTGGCTAGCGGTAGACACCATGAATTCGTAGCAAAAAATGGTAGAAAGTTCGAGATTCAATAGAAAAAATTAGTGATAAAACAAATGAAATTACCTCATCTTTTGCGTAAAAATCAAAAGCTTTTGACAATGCAAAAAACCTATTGCAATTTACCCTTACTCATGGAATTACTAACAACAATCGGGTCTATTAAAGTCCTCTCCATGAGGTTAGGTAAATTAGGGTGGATGGGTTGGTTTGGGTAAGGGGGAGATTCAATAGAAAAAATTAGTGATAAAACAAATGAAATTACCTCATCTTTTGCGTAAAAATCAAAAGCTTTTGACAATGCAAAAAACCTATTGCAATTTACCCTTACTCATGGAATTACTAACAACAATCGGGTCTATTAAAGTCCTCTCCATGAGGTTAGGTAAATTAGGGTGGATGGGTTGGTTTGGGTAAGGGGGTTGTGGTGACGGTGTGGGCCGGTGGTGGCTGAGGAGAGTGGTTGAGGTGGTGGGTGGTGGCAGTGTGGTTTTCTAGTTTTGCTTGGGGAAGGGGTTGGGGGGTAGGGGTAGGGGTAGGGGTAGGGGTGGGAAAGATGGTGAGTTTATATGTTTTTTCATTTTTTAGTTTAATTTTTTTAAACTTATTTTATGTATAAAATGCAAAGTTACGATTTTACCTTTTAAAAAATTGTCTAAATTTGGTCACAGCCATTTATTGGTCAACTAACGGTCAAATGGATTATTTCCATCCATTTTGACCTCAGGTACGAATTTATGAAAGGTTTGGGACCGTGGGTGGCACAAAGTGAGGGTCAGGGTAAAGTTTACAAAAAACCCAAAAGTTTGCGACAATTATCCCTTTATATTTTATATAACATTATTGTGTATAAAAGGACTTTCAGCCTTTCCACTTTTCCACATAAGGTAATTTTAAGAATGCCACTCGTAGATCATGCTCCTCCGTTAAGACTTGGATAGATCCAAATTCTTGTAGAGAATGAATTGTTAAAAAAAAAATCTAGGCCAAACTAATTTTAATATTCGTCAACTTTATTTACGTCATTTTATAGAGACAATCCTTAGAGTGATTAAATAAACTTATATTGTTCAATTGCCAGTAACATGATAATATAATCTACACTTTGCACAAAACATCTCATTTCATTTTATCAAATTAGTTGACGCTATCTGTTAAATAAATGGTTGTTCATTTAAGTGAGATTACAATTCTACTAACCAATGGTAGCATAATATTCGACAAGATAAAAGGGTGAATATAATTTGAACACAACAAATTGAAAAATCAATTCTAATACGTGCTCAAGAACGTAAATAATATAACAACAATTAAATTTTAGTTCTTACTATACATTCACATCAATCTCTATTTAAAGAGCCCACTAATCGAAATCCATTAATTTTCATGTAAAATCCCTTATATACATCTGTTTCTTTCCTATGCAAAATCTATTACTCATAAGATAAATTAAAGGCCGCACGTGGCACTGATTAAACTACGTGGCGGACAGTTTGGCGGCCCCACGCCTTACATAATGTCACGGACAACCCTATTATATATATATAAGGCGACCCTGTTATATAAAGGTGACCCTTTCTCCCCGTAGAACGAAACTTGCCCGACCTCATTTACGTAGACCCCCCATGTAGAAACCGATCCTGACGAGGTGATTGCAAACAGATCTTGTGTTGAATGATTGACAAGATAATTCACTGTCATCGCCGCCTCTGCTCACCTATATGGTCAAATCCTAATTGCCAAGCTAGGACTTATAGATACGAAAGTGGCCCTAACATTTAATGCCTTGATTGATTGATGTATGCGACAAGAAAGGTCAATCGGTCTGATGAAGCCACGTGTCCTATCATCGACGGGTCTCGTTTATCTTACTTAAGTATAAAAGCTCACACTTAGTGTCATTCAAAGGTAATGCAAGTTTAGACTCTTAAAGCTATAATCTTGCTATATACATTCTTCATTATCTATTCCAAAGCCGACCTCCTTTTTATTGATTGAAGGCTCACGTTCAAAACCCTCACACACCTGAAATTATTTCCCCAACTGACATGACCGTTGGCGTGCACGCGGCTAACTCCATTCCCCCCCGGAGAAGGCCACGTGTGACTAACGGTTTGTTCAAGTGTGCAAAAATTCAACTTGCACAGACGTGAGAAGTCTTGGGATCTGTTGGCCACATCATATGTACATTTATTGGGGTCAACAAAATATTTTAGTTTCATGAATTGTCAAGAAGTCGTGTAAACGAGAATAATGTATACTAATATCATACTATAACAAAATAATAACAAATATGCAATACATATTAAAAATTGCAAAATGACTTCTGAATTGGAATTCATTAATCAAAGCATTTTTTAGCCACGTAACTTATAAATTATCATAATTTAACGTGTACAAGAAGCATATCCAATAGACTTACTGCATTCAATTAGTACTTTCTTACAGTAGGAACAAAATATAGATATAAGTGTCCACTTATCAAAATTAAAGCATCAGACATTCATACACAAAAGCATGCACACAAAATATAAATATATATTGCAGAATCCGTCTTAAGATTGTTGGATAAATTGGTATATGAATTATATTCCATTAACAAAAACACAAGAATGCAAATACAGATAGAGTAACAACTTATCGAAACGATGATACGTGCATAATAATGAGCAAATCACGACTTACTCAAACTTATAAATTGTAAAAATTCGAATGAGATCAAATGAAGTGAGCTATCCGAATGTAAATATCCTTAAAATGGATTTCGCCCCCTACACTGGTGCTAACAGGCCAAATTGATGTCTGTCTTTCAAAATACAACGTTTCTTTCAAAATTAATATAGCACAATATTAATTTTGTTGGACAACTAACTCTTGACTGTACTCTTCTAGAACGGAATATATCAAACACGAAAATCAAAAGTAATTTGAAAATTATTTTGACATAATTTAGAGGAGGAAAGAATTAGAAAACAATTATATTGAATTGATTTGGAGTGAAGAAAACGGAATTAGGAAAGTCATATTTATATATTTTCATGTCTCTACGAATGGTCGCATCTTTTGATACAAATGATTTAAACCATTAGATTGCACCATTTCATTTTTAATGGTGTAGATTGCACTCTAAGAAAAGATAACACCCATTCCGAAATAACATAACTTTTTAATATGCACACTTTGTAATTGAAGAGTCGAGATTAATAATCGTACCAATTGGAGATTTTTCCAATTCACACCTATAAATATCTCAGAAATTCCATTACTTGCATAAATGCATGGCAGACTCACTGTCTGAAAACAATGTTACAATTTTATTCAAAAATTCAAATTCTTGTAACATTGCCTTAAGCCATAAATCTCTCTTATAGCTCCAATTGCAACTCTATACTCAGACTCTATAGTTGATAGGGACAAGTGTGTTGTAACTAAAACTTCCATGAGATACAAGTACCAGATAAAGTAAACAGATAAGAAGAAATTGTGTTTTTTTTTATCATTATCACCTACAGAATCAGAATCTACATATACCCTTTAAGTTTCACTCCTTTATTGGTTTGCTTAAAGAGTAACCTTAAATTGGAGGTTCTTTAAGGTATTACAACAACCACCTTAAAGTAGCCCAATGTTCAGAACTAGGGTTAGACATATACCTACTAAACACGCCGATTGCATGGGCCACATCAAGCATAGTATATACCATCATATACATTTCTAACCCAACAACATTAGTATAAGGAACCTTCTTCATCAATTCCTCTTCCTCTTGAGAGGAATGAAATTAAGTTGTAAAATGATTCCTCAGCCTTAACACCCCTAGGTAAATTTTTGAAAAACTCAAATATGTGGAAGTGGTGGCTACGATACAAATATAGCACTAGTCTAAGTTGGGCGATGTGGTTAAAGATGGTAATGAACAGCGGATAAATATTTGATACGTGATATGTTGGAATTGGGTAACATAACATTTAACTCACGGGAAGTAATATAACATGGAATGTTACGCATGTAAAATATTACGTAACCCGTGTAAACAAGGTAACGTAATACGTAACCTGGGTAAAATGTTGATTCTTAATCAAATATGACCCAATATGTTATATTTTTCGAAAAAAACTTTAATGAGTTAGACACTGTTTCAAAATTTCTTAGCACCAAATGTTTTTCAAATTTTTGCTTTAAAGTAGGGTAGTTATGAAAATCTCCTTTCAACTTTCCCTTGTAATTGGGCCTGGCTCTCCTTATTGATGGCCCATGATCACTGTTGGGCCTACCACCATAACTATATCTTACCCACACTATCCATTATGAATTTATCATTAATTAACGAGTAAATTGCACCAAAGGTTCCACGCCTTTCGAAAGAGTGCCATGGAATCCAAAACCCTCCATTTTTATGGTCCAAAACTAATACGCAGTGCTAGGTCCCATGGACGGGTTCAATCCAAAATTCTGTTAGTTGACCAAAAAAATGAAGGATGAACCTTCTTTTGACCAATGAAGGGTAAATTGATCTTTCCACGTATTTAAATAATTGAAAATGAGAAATAAAATATAACACAAAGTAAGAAAAGATTTTTTTTAAAAGAAGTTAAAAACGAAAATGGTTCCCCACCTGCACCTGCCACCGCCGCACACCCGTACTCATTCCCCATCAGTACCACCGTCTCACATGCGACCACCACCTGATCTAGTTTTGTGGAGAAACTAGGATCCAAATCTAAAAGTCTAGTTTCACTGGACTTTGTTATTTCGTTGAAAACAAGATGAATATTTAGTTTGCGAGTTGGTGGCAATGGGGGTGCGGAATGGGAAAGAGGGTGATGCAACGGTAGTCGGTAGAGATGGAGATGAATGAAGTGGAAATAGTGTGGCTAACAAAACGTGGGGATGTGGATGGTGGTTGGGTGGGAAAGAGGTTTCATTTTCTTTAGAATAGTGCTATTTATTTCCATTACATATAATTGAAATTGATCTGTTGCTCACTAGGAGCAGAAAATCAGATCTCATAACATAATCACCGTATGATGTGATATTAATTGATAAGACAATAAAATATGTCAAATATTTACATATTTAATTGTCATTTCATAGCACACTATTTGCCACATAAATTGAAGATAATCTTAATGTAGACAAATAACATTATTCTTTACTTTTTTTATTATTTTGTTTCTTATTTCTCTTTTTATTATTCTAAATAAGATAATGCGAAAAGATCATTTTGCCCTTTAAATTGATCAAATGAAGTTCATCCATATTTTTTTTTGTCAACGGATAATTGTTTGGATAAAACCCATTCATGAGACCTATAATTGCATATTAATTTAAGGAAAATACTATGTGTACACCTTGTGGTGTACACAATCTTTTACACCCCTCTCACATGGAGGGGGGCCTACAAATATTTTATTATGTGTGGGCCCCCTCCATGTGAGTGGGGTGTAAAAGATTGTGTACATGTAACACTTCCCATAATTTAAATGTGTTAGAAAATATGGGTTGTTGGTCATCCACGTGGGGTGACCCGGCCCACGAGACATTAAAAGGGTTGGATGAAGTGGTTTGAACTTGAAATTCAAACCTGCAACTCTCTATGATCACCCTTAACTCTCATACAACCTCCAATGATTATTGCATAGAAAGCAAAAGAGACAAAGATGGAAAGAGAATAGTGAAATTTGTATGTGAAAATACACTAAAATTCAAAAGGCCTAAAATCACTATTTTGGCATAAAAACTCACAAAATAAAGTAATTAGATTGTGAATAATTATCAACTTCCATTGTGATCGATATTGAGACCATTGAAGAACAAAAAAGTAGATTTTGGAGTTTTGAGATGTAAGGTGATTCAAGCACGCAAAGATGTTGGAATTCATTCTTTCATGTAAAGATTCTTGACTCGTAATTTATGATTGTGAATGTTGCGAATTCTTATATTGGTATCAGAGCTATAATGTTGAATTCTCTGCTGTAATACATGCTTAAATATGATATTACATGATTCAGTTGAGTTATGAATCTTGCATGTAAAATTTTGAAACCTTATGTGGTCTTTAATGATATCTTTTGATATACATGTTTAAAATTAACAAAATTCGAAATTATGTATATAATATGCTTTAGAATTTATCTGCAAAATTTCATCAATTTTCGTTTTTGCATTTGGGAGAAAATTGAAACCCTAGTCAATTTTACAAAAAATTTAAAATTTTACCGATTTCTATATGTTGATAATTATGCGGTAAGATTGATATGATTATAAAGATATTTCAATGATCTTCCCGACCAAATGAAGAACTTAAATTTTGGACATAAAATGAAGAAGTTATGAGGTTTTGAAATTTGGATGAAAATCTGAATTTTTTCATGAAAATTGGTAAATCCCGAAACTTCATCACATGATAACTTCTTCTACACTATGTTTCATGTTTCCTATTTGGTATGGTTGGATAGATCTTCTCGAAACATTTCCAATGGTATTAAGATCATTAATTATGGCCTTGAATTGAAGAAATTATGGCCTTTTGAAAAATCTAGAAATTTTGCACAGTAACTTTTTGCCATTCCCGCTCTCGTCTACATCTGTCAGTATCACAAACACAGACTTAAAAAATTTGATTTTGTACAATATGACCACATAGATGAATTCAAAACATCGAAATTCTTCAGGATGACCAATTGAAAAAAAAAATCTAAGACAGCATGGCAGCACTTACGTGTCCCCATTTTTTTTTATTAATTTAAAAAATAATTGCAGAATGGTCCAACACATGAGAGCGCGTGCGGGACCTGATTTCAATTCTGAAAATTGAAGATTGATCCCTAAATTATTCTTGATTTTTCAATATAATTAAATTAAGTGGTATTTGGCTAGTGGAAGTTATTATTTTGAAGTGCTCTCCTTTTTTTGAAAATGAAAAATTCTCCAAAAGTATTTAAAATACCACGTTTTATATACGTTCATGAGTTGTGTAGGTCTTTGATTATGTCATGTGATTCATTGTGACTTGTTTCCAATTTTTGTGTTTGATCAAATATGGCTGCATATATGCACACTTGTAACATTTTTAGAGGGAATGATGAAAAATTAATGGCTACAGAACTTGTTGAAAAACTTGTGCCTATTAAACTTAATAAATGGATTTGGAACATAACCTAATGGAATACATGAATGTTTTTGGGACATTTTTCGTGATAAGAAGAGTATGGGAATTTCGATGTCACTTTCCATTTGTTGGGATTGTGTTTGTGTTGCAACACATATTAATGTGAAGTTGAGAATCTGTATAGTAAAATAAAACTTAAATGATGTAAGTTTTATTCTTCTATTATAATTGAAATTATTTTCTAGAAGAATTAATTATGATATCATAATATATGTCATAATTGGATAAACGTTCATATTTTTATTTTTATTGCGCATTACAGAATTACCTTATTGAATTGCGTGATATCTATTAATTCGTGAATTGTTATGAATGCCAAGGTCACTAGAATAGTGAGATTCTTACTTAGATCTATTGATTGTCAGTTGAGTGAGTTCGATGATTGGAAGATTTAGATAAATCTCACCTCGAACTATTTGAATATCTATTAATTCGTGAATTGTTATGAATGCTAAGGTCACTAAATTCTTATTTAGACCTATTGATTGTTAGTTGAGTGATAGTTCGGTGATTAAAAGAGCTAGAGAAAATTTTACCTAGAACTATTTGATTATCAATTGAGTGGGAGTTCTCAAGTTCGAAGAATTAATGTGATTCTCGCTTAGAACTAGCTATGTCAACGAGCCGAACCGAAAAAAAAAATGTTGGCAAGATCGGGACCAATAATTTCAAAAACTGTTTTTTAAATCATGGGCCGAGATTTTGCAGCTATGTCAACGAGCCGAGCCGAAAAAAAAAAGCTCGGGCTCGGCTCGAGCTTTTTTGACCGAGCTTTTTTTGGGCCCGAGCCGGGCCCGGCCAAAAAAAAATAAGGCTCGGCCCGAGCTTTAGCGGGCCGAGCCGAGCCGACCTGCTTTTTTATTTATTTATTTATTTTTTCTTTCTTAGGTAGCTTTAAAAATTTTTTTTATTAATTACGGGCCGGGCCGGGCCGGCTCGGGCCGACCCCCCAAAATGGGGCTCGGCCCGAGCCTAGGCTCGGTTCCACCGAGCCAGAGCCGCTCGAGCCGGAGATCTTTTTTTGCCATTGCTACTTAGAACCCATTGAGTTTTGCGTTATGAAATTAAGTTTACGACAGTAAAACAATAGGATTGCGAACGATGATTGGGAATATAGTGAACTTTCGACTCCATGCCTAACGTTGAACTATCATATACATTAATTTACATTAATGCAAAATGGTATATGTGCATAAATAAGAATTGATAGAGACTAAAATGTCTCTAAAATCTGATAGATCATGGCATCAAAATCTATAGTTATTGACCTTAGCAAATGTGATAAGTTAAATGCGATAACATTTGGTATGATAAGATTTTAAGTATACTAGAAGAACATAATGCTCTAGAGACCATCAACCATGGAATATAAGATCTGATGTAGGCCCACTACTCTAGAGAATACAGATAAGAACTTTATCTAATATGGGAAAAGATAGATTATAGTGCTTGAGCATCTGAATTGTTAAGATTTGTTAGAAATAATCTTTTTTCTCGAATGTAGCTTAATCGAGATGGTTAACATAGTGTTGACATTTTTGTTAGTCATATTTTTTTTTAGATGAGTAGTAAGTTCAAACTAGTCTCTTCTTAATATATGGGAACTTTGAATGTCATTGTAACTTACAAATTGAACTGTCAATTTTCTCTATGACACTATCCACTATGTAAGTTAAAAGATATGTGACTTGATGTTGCTAAGTCTCAAACACATACTTGTATAGCAATATTCTAGTTTGCATAAGACTTTGAATCTTAACTTTTAAAAGAGCTAAAACAAATACAGGATAGATGAGGAGACTGGAAAAGAGACCAAGAAGAACATATAAGATAAAGTACATGAAAGTGGTTTTGGTATAGAACCAATATTATAAAGGTTCAAGTATTTCAACCATAGGACTTGAATCTCTTAACTCGATAGTAGTTAAGTTAAAGGATATTGCACTTGAATATGTTC
>CAIGRT010091987.1:0-10347 GCA_903798405.1 Fraxinus platypoda
TTGGTCTCCACGCATCACCACGCATTACGCTATTTAGAACACTACTTTTGATTGCTCCAAAATTACCAAACAAAAATAAAAGAAAAAGAAAAGAAAAGAAAAAGAAAAAGAAAGGAAAAGAAAAAGTATGAAGACGACGGAGACGTCCTAGCAGAATTTTTATACTAAAACCTAGTAAATTTGCAGTCTTGGTCCCTGGGTTTCCGAAATTGCACAAAATGGTCCCCAAAGTCACTTTTTTATCAAAAGTGGCGTCACAATGCCGGAACAATGGTGTTACAACGCCACAGCCTCTGAACCTGCAGGAAATATGGAAATTTCTTCCATTTTGCAGCTAAGTCCCTCCAATATTTGTGCACTTGGTCCCTCAACTATGATTAGGTACATTTTGGTCCTCGAATTTTGACTTTCTTTCAATATTGCCCTCCATAAATTGCACTCCAAATCCTCCAATTTTATGCTTTCAATCCATTTTGGTAATTTTTGCCTAAACATTACCCAATTGTGAATAGAAATTCGCTCAAATAAATAAATAATTAACTTGTTTAGGTATTAAATAAGTGTGCAAAAACAAACTTATCAACTATTTCAGGAGAAGTTAAGCAGAAATAAATTATCACATTTAAGTGTGGATTATCAATGTGGCTAAAATGATATTTTCTTATATAAACAATGCTGAGCATGCTTCTGAAAACACTTTGTAAATGTTTATTCCATTTAATTATAGGGCAAGAAGGTCGAATCTTAAAAAGAGATACAAGATAACAATTGATAAATGAAAATAATTCTGATAACCTCAAACTTAATCCGAGAAACGTTCCGGAAGAAAATTCACTAACATATCGCATACAACTTAAAGCATATTCTCAATCGATGGCTCTATTAGGAAATTCCAACAAATCATATTTGTTAAACAGCAGCCAGACCTGGATAATGGTAATCCGTTGTACTCCCCATTACCAAGAGAGCTTATGTGCCATTGTGGACATTTAGATACACCTAAGTCAAATATCAAAGTTAACTTAATTAACAACCAAGTATTCTCCGGTCAAGATTCCAGAACCCATTCTCTAATGTCATGTATGAAGTGGTCGAGAACTCCACTAACATTTTCAAAACCCAAATAAATAACCTGGGTAAAAAGGATAACGACCCTTGAGAAGTTCAATTCTTTCTGAAACTTCATGCTAATGCAAGAAAAGACAGCTAAATCAATTCCGCCTCTGGACACAAATAGACGCATGCTGCATACAAATAAATCGGAATACTGAGAGAATGAGAACTATGGAATTCCCCAATTGATATAACATAACAGCTTAAACTAAATTAATCCCTACCATTTGACATTAGAAAAATCGCTTTAAAATCCTGATGGGAATTGAACATTTGGAGTAACATAGATTCATCAAATTGGGCTTGACCTATGGTTTGGGAAGATGCACCAGGGGAGAAGAGACCAACCCATGTGGTCCGCGACCATGGNTAGATTCATCAAATTGGGCTTGACCTATGGTTTGGGAAGATGACCAGGGGGAGAAGAGACCAACCCATGTGGTCCGCGACCATGGGTCGATCGGACGGCGCCAGAAATTGAAAAGTTCGGACCCTGTGTTGAAGTCTTCATGACTGGATTTTCTGAGTTTAATTCAGGATTTTGAAGTGTTGTTTGGAGTAAATTGAGTCCATGTCTGGAGTCATCTGAGGATGGGCAATCGACCTGTGGTAGTGTGCGACCTTGGGCATCACCGGAGGTGGAATTTCCGACAGAAACAATTTGCGCCAGATTGGTTTTTTGGGCTAAAATTTATGCTAAATCTGATTTTTTTTTTTTTAGCTGATTGTTGGTTGGAAGTTGTAGAAGGCAGTGAGGTGATGCTATTGGTGATCGTGTCCGGTGGGTGTGGTGGCCGAAAGGTGGAAGAGTGAGGCTCCATAGTTAGCGGCTCACCAAAGAGAAACATGGGTCATCGTTTTATGTTTTAGGTGTTTTCCGTGTTTTGGGTTGGTTTTGTGTTTTTTGCTTGAAAACACCCTAAACGACAAATATGTCGTTTTGGGTTTTCTTTGTAAATTTTAAACTCGTTTTCAAAAACGCGTTTTCGAAAATAGGAAAGAGAAGACGTTTTCACTGTTTTGGAAAATCGAAAACAGAAAACGGTTTGAAAACGACAAAGAGAACATACCCTTAATTTTTCATTCATTATTTGATCCCCAGATTTTATCTGTTGTTCAATCTTCATCCTTTCTTCTTTGAATCTTGGTCCTTCTACTTAATTCATTATAGATTGGTCTGCCAGTTCCAAGATAGTCCAATTACGTCTCTAAACTTTCCAAATATTGGAGTGGTTTGCAAGTTCCAAAATTGGTCTCTAAAGTCTCGAAACTTGTGAATCACTTCGATTGCTCCTATATATTTTCCAATTAATAAATTGCAACCCGGTTAATCACCAATTACTCCGAATCAACTCCAATTTCGTTCAAATCTCACATTTTTCATGCCAATTGCATTTGTAGGCATCCAAGTCAGGGATCTAAATACAACTAATATATTAAGTAGATATGTGCTCAATTAATCATAAATAAGTAAAGATGTCATAAATAAGTGCATAATATGTACTTATCATCCAATTTTCAATATATTCAGATTGAACCATTCGATGACCACACTAATTTTCCTTAAATTTTTAATTCAATATTGTACTTCATTCATGTCGTATAAGGAAACTCATCTGTCAAATAATAGACTTACAGTCACTCTTTCGAGTAATGATTTTTTTTTTCTTAATTATATGTTAGGTACACAAGATTTAAGTGGATTGTAAATCATCTTGTCAAACTAAAAAGGCCGTTGGTGTAAATAATATTTCTTTCTATTTCTATTTAAACTATTATTGTTTAATGTAGATATATATTAGAAGAAAAAATTATATTTTTAATTATATTAATTAATTTTCTCAATCTATGCAGAAACAGAAGGAAGTGAATTTTTTGGGTGTCAAACTGCAATTAGAATATTCATCCCTAAATTTCCAACTTCGCTAATTCAACACTGGTAACTATTGTCTCGATTTTTCACTCGATATCAGATTGAATCCCACGGCTGCTTAAATCGATGGCGACACACGAACTCCGCCGTCCATTCAAACGGCCGGCTATCTCAGACCAGCAAAGGCGCCGAGAAATCTCCTTACAACGGCAGGCCCAGAACCGCCGCGACGCTCAACACCAAGCACGCTGTTTAGCCTCCACTATTCTCTCCCTTCAACCCGCTCAATACGAACCAGCAGAGCCTGACCTCCAACTCCAATCGGAACCAGAACTCAAACCAGAATTGGAAATCGAGTCCGAAGAACAGCGTCAAGATTTAAGAGACATAGACGATGTTAGACAGGCATCCAGACTAAGAGGGGTCGAAGCTCGCCAATGGTTCGCAAAGCAGCTTATGCTTCCTGAGTGGATGATTGACGTTCCTGAGCAATTAAATACTGACTGGTATGCTTTTGGCGTCTAGTTATTTGTTCAATTTCATTGCATTGAAATCTTGAATTTTTCTTTCCGATTATTCTTGGAAATGTGAACTTACTGAAATCCCGCATTTTTATTGTCTAACTTTCAAATTATAAGATTTATTGGGTTGTTTATCAATAACTTGAATTCGAAACCATGTCGTTTATTCCTTTCGAGTGGGGTTAGAATTTGAAAACTTGTACAATTCATGTTTTGTAATGTCAAATGACATAATTGAACTTAAAATCTCTTAGTTACAATTAAAAGATTCCAGATTTCCGGGCTTTATGAGAAAAAAACCATCTATTGTGTTTTGTACTCGCGCTGAGAATCTTGTCTGACCTCATTTATGACACAGCTCTTTTTTGGCCTCTGTATAGGTATGTATTTGCTAGGCCAGCTGGAAAACGATGTTTTGTGGTTTCATCGAATGGAACAACAATTAGTAGATTGCGCAATGGCTCTATGCTGCACCGTTTTCCTTCTGCTCTGCCAAATGGTGCCAGAACCAGCAAAAATTCCCACTCGGGACAATCTTATTGTATACTTGACTGCATATTTCATGAGGTGCTGATTTTTTAAATGTCTTTATGGCTTTGTCGGTTTGACATGATTGTAATGTTGTTGCACATTTTGCCATGACTTGCAGCCAGATCAAACTTATTATGTGATTGACATGGTGTGTTGGGCGGGAATGTCACTGTATGAGTGCACGACTGAGTTTAGATTTTTCTGGTTAAATAGCAAGCTTGTAGAGACGGGGGCGTGCAATGCTCCCTCAGCTTACCATAAGTTTAGATTCAGCACCGTTCCTATGTACAACTGTGACCAGGAGGGTCTAAATGCAGCTTATACTGGGCCAGTGCCATATGTGAAGGATGGACTATTGTTTTGTAACAAGTAAGCTTCTTCTAATCTTACCAAAAAAATTACACACTCGAGTTTACTAGGTTGAAATGACAATTGGTGATTGGATCTCCGCCAATTAACTTGTAACCAGGCATTTAAAAACTATGCATCTACATTTGTCACATAGTGTGCATATTTTTTTGGAGGATTCCTCCATTGTAATTCGTTGGATGACTCCTTCAAAGTAGGTCCTTATCAATTAGATAACAACATTCAGAGAGTATGTGTTTTGGCAACAGTTTGTTGTATCTAATATCTATACTTAGGAATGTCGTATGTCTTTGTGCATGGAATTTTATATATCTTCTCACTCATAACTCTCGAAGTTTGTATTATGTTTTCAACTCGTATCAACATTTGTAACTCTTGACTTTCTATTAAGTCCAATGCAGATTCCCCCCCTCTGATGTTATTATATTTCATTTTTTCTCAGACATGCACACTATCAATCAGGAAATACACCTCTTATGCTAGTTTGGAAGGATGAGAACTGTAGTCAGTATGTTATTGATACAGATAGTAAAGGACAGGTTCCAGATAAACAGCAGGTATGTCAACACTCAGAACTTACCACTTCAGATATCATTATGTTGTCTATATAGTTATTCTTTTTGTAAGAAATGCAACTCTTTTTACACTAAAACTTGTTTCATACTATGGTCTCAATGTTTTAAAATTAATCCGACTGCAATTATGTGCTAATATTTAACCTATGTTTAGAATTGATGCCACAGACAGAAGGAAAACGATAATCTATTGAAGAAAATAAAAGTTAAATCAATGGAAGTCTATTTCTCTCACCCTTTCAATTACTTTCTTTATAATTATTTAAATAGCTTCTTTAGTTCATTTCACAATTTTTATAGTACCACTTTACTTGGATGGGAATATTGCTTTGAGTTGGAAAAATCATATATTTTGGTGATTCTCATTGCTCAGCAACCTTGGTGCTTTTACTATTTTTCTTCATGTTGTTTCTCTCTCGTGTGAATCACTAGTAGCAACTTTAGATGATCTATTTCTCAAGTCACTTGCTGTTAACGCATTAAAAAGAACTTTACTGCTGTTTTTTTTAGACTCTGTCTTTTCTGTTGGATGATCAGGTAGTATTGGAGTTACTTTTCGATGGGAAACTGGCAACATCAGATGATCCCCCTGTCGTATTTGGCTATTTGAATGAGGATTTCATACAAAAGGTTAGATCATTTTATTTACATTTAAGTTAATCCGAGAAGTAAATAATTAAATTATGATTCAGTTTTTTTAAAAAGTGAATGACTTTCTAATCTGCCATGAAGGAAATTGATGGCTTTTCAAATGTTCAATCTCTTGCATGAATTGCTTGTGCTTTTTTCTGAAAAAAATTAGTGTTCCTGAAGATAATGCAACACACACAACTAGTGAAATCAAAATAATTATAGAAAAAAATCGTTAGAAACCCAAGTCTACCAACATAGGACCTGGGGAAAAAATATATATATATATATATGTGCATCCTGTCCTGACTGTGACAGTCTTCAGACCGGACTTCAGACTGGGAATCTTCTACGATTTGCTATTAGTGAAGGAGGATTAACTTTTGTGGATGGAAAACTGGGGAAAGCTGATTTGCACTACCTTGGAAAACCCAACCGTGCTCGAGCTTTTGCTGATAGTTACTCCAAGGTTAGTAGTTAGTTTTAGATTTCATTTTCTTACCATGAATTCTGTTTCTTATTTATCCATTTAATGCCCTTTAATGATGTCACGATGATTCAGTTCATACAGTGATTTTCATTACCTAAGAGTTGACAATATAACTTTATAACAATTTTTTTTTTTTTTTTAATTGACTTTCCATCATGTGATTACAACTGTGGAATAGCTAGTTCATGACATGAGTTTGCATAACTGGGGTATCCCACAATTATGAGACTTTGGGGTGGCAAGCTTCTCTCCAAACCCTTGTCTTTGTTTTTTCTTGAGCTTAGTGCTAGTTGGTTTATTATAGTTCGGTGACCACTTACCTGGGTATAAAACTGTGAATGCACATGTTCATTTGCAAATGGTTAGGATGCATTTTCATTTTAGTTCTACTATTTATTAGTGAACTTTATATTCGGGCAAGTGTAGCATATTTGATTTGTTTTTATGTTGTCAGGTTATATTCCAGTACACAGTCCGACACTCACCTCTAAGAATTGAGCATATTTATGCATCAATTAGTTTGTCGAGTGAAGAGGGAAACAAAATTTCTGACTTGGACATGGCTGGTTAAAGATACCTTGTGGTTGGTCTTGTAATACCAGGTGAGGAATCTGTAGTTTTGTTTCCCATGCCTTTTCTTTTCATTTGTGGTGGCTTATTGTAGCTAGCAATGTACATGTATCGTGCCCATAAGGGTTGCTTTTTCGGGTTTGTAAGATGTGATTACCTAATGAATCCAACTTGTATTATGAAAGTTCGAAATCTGAGTAAGATCATCAATTCGTAATATCCAATTTACTAAATCAAATATTTCAAGAAATATTACGTTTTACATATTTTAAGATTCCTGCTTTTGAGTCTTGATTGATAGAATGTATGTATCTGAACTATTAATGAGAGTTAGATATTGTAATAGAGTTTGCTAATAAACCAAATTAAGCTCATCTTCCAATTCGAATACCAATATAAGTTAATTTTCTTTTGACCGAAAATTTCAATTTATTGCAAAAATGGATTCAACAAGTTTATCTTTGCTTGGGACTTTCCGAACCACAAGCTTAAATCGAGATTCAACACCTGATTATGCTGGGCAGATGCTGTACAATCAACACTATCAAAGTGATCTAGTGAATATGTGAAGCTTCCTGCTTCCATTGAGAAGCTCAGGAATGCAGAAAGTCGTGCGAAAGTGAGCTCATAGGTTCATAGTCATAGATCCTACATTTCTAATCTAAAAGAGAGGCGATTTTATGTACACAAACAAAACAGAAAGACGTGAAGAAGAAAATTATGGCAAGTGCAATTAGTAGTGAAGAGGGAACAATTCGAGTAAAAGAGAAAAAAGAGCAAATCTGAAGAGCATTTGTTGCTCAGCCATCAGGGCAATCTGTCTCCTGTGGCAACCAAATTAATGCAATAGCTGTCACCCGACGAAATTGAGTGCATGGCTGCCATCCTTACAATAGGCTTTGACTACAGTTACTGTTGCTATTGCTATAGCCATGTCCATGAGGGGTTGGTGAATTTGAACCCCCCTTGGTAGTATTAGCACTCCCAAGACACAATGCTTCACCTAATGGTCCACCAGGTGGTGAGTTCATCCAAGAAACAGGATTTTGCCACTGAGCATTTAAAATTTCATCATCATTTGGTCCATCTCTATTTGATTCATTCATCCTTATAATTCCCATATGTGCACCTTCACTATCTTCATCAATCCCATTCATACCCGACATTGATAGAGTAAGAGAAGGCGAAAAGTACTTGTTCAATGCGGAGGTAGAGGACTTATTGCTGATTCCATCAAGGCCATCGATGAATTGCCTTGTCGTCTGTGTTGCCTTGGCGTCTAAAGTTAAGCTCCCATTTAAGCATATCGATTTGGGGTCGAAAAATGAGTTGTGAGATTGCCCATTTCTCTGCTGACGACGACTTTCCAATCTTTGGACACTAACACCATCTAGGTCATACGGATTCGTGCTGATGAAACCTTGTTTATCCTCATGTTCTGGTCGAACTACAGACACAGTCTTGTTATCCCCTCTGTTGTCTTTACTCAATTCAGATTTTGATGATGTGGGCATCACTTGCCGCCATTGTTGGTTACAAGTAGAGACGGGGATAGAGCCACTTCTCATGAACCACTCAATGCACCTTGGGTAATATCAAGAACCAATGAATAAATCAGACCCACATTTATTTGCATACTAGAAAAATGACAGTGAAGCCTAGACCCACATGCCGTATTAAACTAAAATTTAGGATAAAAACAAAGAAGTGAGTATGATACTAGGAAACTAGGAAAGTAATGTGTCACAAAAAGTAAAATTAATATTTTGTGTCCTAAGATTCAGAGAGAGATTATTGGAAACCTCGACCCACCTGGTTTGATCATATGGTGTAGCAGAGGCCATAGTTGGGAAGTGAGAAATAGAGCTTTGAAGGGGCTGAGGAAGGGATTGATGAATGTGATCGTTGGTGGTGTTGTGGGATTGAACTTCCACATGCTTTCTTGAACGCTGTTTGTATTTGTTGGCGTGGCGCTCACAGTATTTATGATCGGGTGCTACATCCCTCGAACACCTCCATTTCTTCCCATCCGTTCTCTTGCACCTCCATGGCTCTGGATCTGAACCATTTGTAGAAAACCTCATATCTAAACCAGATGCCGCTACACACAGGAATGGACATTTCTCAGTACACAAAGATTATAATATACTAGTAAAGATAAAAACAATCAACATTAACTTAATCAAAAAGAAAGTAAGGTTTTAGTTTTACTGTTAGACTGGGAGAGAGTAGCAAGAGATGGGGGTTTGTGAAGGAGTTGAGGAGGAACAGGGATAGAGTCCATCATGTACTCGTGTATCATATTTTGTCTTTCTAGTTCTTGCCACTGTGAGGCTGTAAAAAGGGCTCTTCCAGACATTGGCATTACTCCTCCTGGACGAAATAAAATTCACAAAATTTTAGACAAGAATCATTTTCTCACAAGAGGAGAAGGTGCGAGAAAAAAGGCTGCCTTCACCAGATGGTACATTGTGAGAAGACTTTGGCAAAACTGCACCAACATGCTCGTAGCTTAAGGCCCCACCACCGCCGCCGCCGCCGCCAGTGAAGCTAGTGGTTGCAGTAGTTTGAGAAGAAGCAAGGTGAAAATTGCAAGGAGGCAAAACCATTTGCCTTTTGCAGGATTGTGATGTTGATGATTCAGTGGGTTTGAAACCCAACCCGACATCACAATTCAATGATGAGGATGTTCTTTTTCCATTTTCCATTTTCTTTGTGAGAACTCCAGTCAATCCCAAGGTTTTGTTTCTATATATCTCGATAAGATAGCATATAGTAGAAATGTGGGATATATTGTCGGAGGTTTTGGAATTTGGTTATAACTTCTGGTTTAGGTATTTGCTTCGTACCACAACTAAATGGATTACGTTCCCTTGGCTATTTCGCAACTAAAAAATTCGACACGTCCTCGTCCAAATTGGTGGGACAATCAAGGAGTGAAAAAAATGGAAATATCAAATCTCGACTCCCATTCCCAATTGTGCACTTTCAAGTCCTAATGCATGCTTTATTACTTGTTACGAGAAAAGTTCAACATTAATCATCTTATATTGTCAAAATACACAATTATGCGAAGATTTTGACTAAATTCTTGTGAAAATTTCTACTTGTCAAAATTAAATGATGGAAAAGACAATAAAGTTTGGCTTTGACTTTTACGTCTCTTTATACCTACAGTAAAAAGGAAGTGGCAACTGAACCGGGTCTGGCATGTGTTGGGCGTTTACTCTGTGCTATTCCGAATCCGGGGCCACGGGTCTATCCTAAATCTTGACGCCCATTGCTATTATGATTTTTGGCATCGGGAATCGAAATGCTTTTAGGCCCACTGGACTAGGGACCAACAACTGTCCACATGGGCATAGGCTTAGGTCCAGAAATTTCCTAGCCAACTTTCTGTATTCACTTGTGACTACTTTTTGAGTATTGTTTTATTTAAAATACAATCATGCAACATGTACAGCATTTTTTAAATTATTTTTGACATTGTACCATGTGACGACATCATTGTACAGTTTTCAAAAAAACACACTTTCCCACCTCAACTTTTTGAACTTCAATGAGATGTACACAATAATATAGAGGTGTCAATCCGGGTGGTCCGGGCCGGGTCGGCCAGCCAACATGTGAGCCCAATAACGGCCCGCGTGGAAAAAAGCCCGCCCGCTGCAGGTT
>CAIGRT010091995.1:0-12354 GCA_903798405.1 Fraxinus platypoda
GGGGGAGGGGGAAGGGGAAGGGGAAGTAGGGTTTAGACTTTTTATATTACCTGATTTTTGAATAAATACACATTAGACCTGAAGTTTAAAAAGTAATATTTAAACCCCTGAGTTTTTAAAATTTCTCAAATCGGATTACCATTGGAGAAAACCAGAAACTCCATCAGTAGCCGAATTAAAGCTAGCTTCCATGATCTTTTTCATCAGTAAACCAGCCTTTTCTCGAGCCTTTCCCGAGCCTCTCACTGAAATATCTGCCAGCACAGACGAAAATTCCGGCAGCCTTAAAGCATCTCTCAGGCACCCTTCACTGTCATCAAACAACCGCAGAAGAATTTCTGCAGCCCCCTCCTTACTCAACATGCTCCTCCCTTTTAAAACTTCCAGCATTTTTCTTACTATTTCGTCCGTTTTCCTTAAAGCAGTTAATCCTTCATCGAATCTGGCGAGTAATCCTAGGATTGTCAAGGAAGTTCCAGCAAGATCCTCGCCCTCAGTGCTTTCCGCCACTTGGACCAGCACGGCAACTGCTCCTGACTGAACTGCCACCGTACAATTCCCGTGAAACAGCACGAGCTCGGCCAATGTGCTGAGCAGGTGATGAGCCGCAGGATTTTTGGGTCGAGAAATTGCTTTCACCAGAACCTGAATGGTACCTGTTAAAGATATAGAATGATTTTCATAATCTGACAAATTGTTGGCTTAAGTGTTAAATAAGTACAAGTTGTTTTCAAACATGTACGACTTTTTTCAAACTTCTAAGTTAAAAAAAAATTACTTATTTTTAGAAAGTGATCCTTAGCTTAATAATAAAATAACTAACTAATTTTCCGTATCTTTAACATTACCAGCGACACCAAACTTGGCCTTGTTCTTGTCCTTTGCCATGCTGCACAGCAAAGAGGCTGCTAGTTTGCTGATTTCGGTCGAGCTGGGGGACAGAATTACAGAATTGAGGTAGAAAATAATATCCATGTCTGCTAGAGAGCGTTTAATATTCGGGTTAAGGGACAGGTTGAAGAGTATAGATAGTGCAAGAATATGGATATTTGGGAAGGATGACTTAATAGTTGGAGAAGTGCAGGGATTGCACCATTTGTTTGTGCCAGCAAATTCCTGTTTTGTGGGCTGACCTTTGTGATTGTGGCCAAGGTTTGCAGGGATTTTTGCTTCTTCTCATTTAAGTCAGATTGAGCTTCTGCAAGACATTCAAGAATGGTTTCACGAAGTTGAATAGACATTGTTTCACAGTCTCAGTTGTTTAGGAAAGGGGAGAGCTGATGATATCAGGTGAAAAAATAAGTAATTTCTAAAATAAAATAATGGTTTTGAGGGTAATAAAGTTTAAAAATAATTCCTTATTTTGACTCAACGATACCTTTTTGAAAAATGTAGCTTAGCCAATCATACTTCTAATAAATGAGCTTGTCCCATTTTAGATCAAAATGTGTAAAATATATTACAAGAACCTGTAGAAGTTCTGAATTCAAGTCTCACTACACTTGTTTATGAGAAAGAGTAAACGATCAAACTTTTTAACGAGAATATTAATTCGACCTCAACGTGAAAACACGTGTTAAAAGACAATTAAATAAATAAATTTATCCATTCTCAATAACTGAGAAAGTTTTAGATGAAATAATTGGACAGTTTTTAAAACAAAGATCACAGATTCACTACAGTAGATGGACGAGCTTATCGATGGTACCAATGTTTACAAAGCTGTGTAGAAAACAAGGACAACTACCTTGAAGGCTTGATCCATCCGTCCAAAAGATTTGGGCAGAAAAATTCCTTTGTTATCTCAGCCTATGCAGAGAATACGAATAATTTTTATTAATTCTGTCAAATCGCCAGATAATATATGGAAACAGGCAACATATAATAGTTTCTATATACAAAAACATAGAATGTGATAATGGAATGATAAAATTTAAATCTGATTTGATCAATACCGATTCTAGAAGACCGTGTTTCAATAATTCAAAAGATAAACCACAAATGCCAAGCATTACGGAATTCGAAATTAAAGGCAAAACTTGTTAACTATCAAAAGTTTTGGAAAACAACACAATGAAGAGTGTAATATGTTTTCCATATATTCATCCAAATTAGCTCATAAATGTCACGAGCAAACTAGAAGTCGATAATGAGGTAAGATGTTCAAACTAATTAAATATTCTAAATTTTTTTTTATTTTTTCCGTGTAGCCGGCTCCAAATTTTCTACATATAATATTGGAAACATAACAAAGCTACATAAAATTATCTTAAGGTTTAGAAGTCCAAAATAGTTTGAAAAGGTAATCCAAATCCAAAATGCATGCAACATTATTCGGACATACATATCAAAAACACACCAACAACCGATAAGCAAACTCTCATATGGCATCTGCATGTCAGTCATATCAATCACCCATTGAAGAAAGGGCCTACTAGCTAATCACACTAGCTAAATGAGACACCACCAACAGAACATATTCTTAATCCCGATGAGAGTCCGGAGAGCCATCTCCATAAGAAACTAATCCAGTCTTTCGAGGGGGACTCTCGGAGGATGACCTTGAGTTATCCTGGCTTCCTCGTTTAGGAGATTGTGAACCAAGCGGTGACCGTGATTTAGATGGGCTCCTGCTAACCGAAGGCGATCTTCGCCTTTCAGAACGCGGTGATGGACGATATCTATCCACAGGAGACCGACTGCGAATGGGACTACGGCTGTAACGCCGGTTGCGATATCGTATTGGACTGCGAGATACACTTGGGCTGCGCGTCCTGCTCCTTCTGCCTCTGTACCTGCAACAGAAGGAACCAGGAATGTGAATTAAAATAAGAGAGCTGCATGCATGTGAAGGCAGAATAAATAACAAGATTTTCAAGAGATCATGGTTTATGGGCGTATAATAATCCGAGCAAACTACTGCATCTAGGCATTATCCCCATTTTATATTTCAATATGGTCCAACATAGGCATTATCTCCATATGAAGGAAAATGCTTTCATTCAAACATTGTTCGTATTACACGTAGATGTGCACGGCTAAAATTAGGAAACTTCATCAATAATCAAAATTGGGATCTTACATTTGATTCGAGAACACATATCACATTGAATTTGATGATACCATACAACCACAAAGTTACAGTAAATCAGCTAGTTCTAGTTATTGCAATGCACTGCACACACAATTACTGACCTTGGAGGAGTTCTTCCTCTAGGCGGGCTCCTGTAACGCCTGGGAGATCTTCTGTAACTTGAGTATCTATAGAACAAAATAAACGTAAATATATGACAATGTTTTACTGGTCGTTTGAGGTGGAAAAGAAACGCATGTTTAATACCTGTCTCGATCATTTCGAGCACCATAACGATATGACCTAACAGGAGAACGGTCTGGGGAGCGACTCCTGTAACGACGTACATAAGAGTATCTATCGCTAAAACCCCTCCCTCTTCTGATACGTTTGGGTGATTCATCAACGGGAGGACTTCTTGATGAGCTCCTACCACGATCAGAAACAGGTGACCTTGCCTTACGCCCAGCACTTACAGGACTTCTTGAATGGCTGCGGCGATTATTCCTGCTAGGTGCCCTAACTGGACTTGGGCTAGGGCCTCTCCGAGGAGGACCTCTGCCAGAGCTCCTGCTGACACTCCTCCGAGATGATCGAACAGGGCTTCTGCTTGCACTTCTTCGAGGAGGCTTACCAGAGCTCCTGCTTAGACTCCTTCGAGAAGATCTCACAGGACTGCGACTAACTGATCTAAACGATGACCTCCTCGATGAAGTTCTAGGTGGGCTCCGGGTAACTCTTCTTCTGGGAGGAGATGCTGTTGGACTTCTGCTGGGGCTTTGTCGGGATTGAAACCTTGCTGGGGGGCTCACGCTGATGCTTCTTCCCTTTCTTCCCCTGACTGGACTTCGTACTGGGCTCCTGCTGCTTCCACTTCTAATTGGACTGTTACTTCTGCTTCTCTCAGCTACCTGCTGTGGGCTTCTGCTAGCACTTGGACTCCTGCTCATATTGCGTCTTGCACTAATACTTGGACTTCTGCCCTTACTCCTCTTTGGACTAATGCTCATACTCTTACTCATGGTCCTTTTAGGACTTAAGCTTCGGCTCCTGCTCATCAACTTCTAATAAAATACCAAATCTGGGAGAATTGGTAAGAATAAAGAAAACTGAGTTGTGAGAAGATATGGAATATAAACCTAGATTTGCTCAGGCGGTCATCTACTACATCAGGGTGTCTATCTGCACTCTTGTCCGATCTTGTTTCCCCTTGAATACCATTGATTCGGTGCTCTCCATTTTCCCTTGGAAATTCACCCTCTTCCCTTTCGAACATATCAGTTACCTCCCCTTTCCTGTGATGAACGGTCGCAATTTCCTGGTTCTCCCGTAGAGGAGATGGATGTACTTCTGTAAATTGCCAAACAAGGAATTGCATCAACAGAAGCAAAATGATTAATGTAATAAGTACGTACAATATAGAGCACCATCATCCTACCCGGACTTCTATGCTTCATATCTGACTCGTGAATCTCCGCACCATTGTCTTCAGAGCTGCTTCCACTCGTATTCTCACTTTCACTATCTGAAAGACTATCCCTACAGGATTTTTCCACAAGACTAAATTAGCAAAATATGGAGGACGCTATAACATTTTCTCCTGTGTTATTCTGTGGTTCAGCATCAACAAATTCAATTCCAGATGGAAATGAAGGAGAGAAAAAATTTAAAAAAAAAAACATTTCCAATGCACAGTGATATGATACATAAGATACCAGCATGAAATGAGATAGTAGTCAGTCACAAAAGAGGGGGGGAACTCTATTGAACGGTAATAAAGGATTGCAGGAGGTAAATTCATAAATCAATGAGACAAGTTCACACCAGGACACCCACATGAACACATCAAGAACCACGTGTGAACATTCCATGTGAATTATGCGAGTGGCCAAAGTGAATATCTACAGCTGTGAAAAGAATGATAACACTTGGGCACAACAATTACTGGTAACTGTTACCTTTTTGATCGGTGTTTTGTTTTCTTATCACGCCTCTTGCGTCGTTTCTCACGTCGTTTATCTTTTCTTTTTCTCCGTTTATGTTTATCTCTTTTAGATCTCTTCCTCTTCCTACGTCTGTCATCACTTGAAGAGCTACTGTCACTTAATGAGGAAGCGTATGAATCAGACTCACTATCAGATTCTGAAGACTCTATATCAGTATCAGATGAACTATCTGATTCTGATGTGTAATATCTTCTCCTTTTCCTTCTGTCCTTCGAAGATTTCTTGTGCTTGCCCTTGCGTCTTACTTCGTTGCCATCACCGTCAATAGAATCCTTGCCCATTTTTAACTTGCTCCCTTTCTTTTTGACTGCATGACCAGACAAGAAACCCATGAGAAAGAATAAACCAACAAGTGAAAGAAGCAAAACATGAATACATTAACTCACTTCACAATTCAGAGACCACAAGAAAAAATATTGTAACATACCACACCACTGCCCAATATAATCACTCTTACTATCAGTTACTTTGTAATTTTATCACCATAAATTGAAAATGACAGGATGAATGTGTCAATATTAGTTTGGAACAGTATGGATTCTTACCATCATGTAATTCACCAGAATTGATTATCTTCACAGTCACAGCCGGTCTACCATCTTCATCACCTGCACCTTCAATCTTTTTTAACACCTCATAACCATCCACAAGTTTCCCAAAGACAACAGATTTCCTGTTGAGCAGAAGCCACCAACCAATCAAGAGGGATGCAATGAAAAACATTTTCCGAGTCCCATAGATACCATTACTTCCTCTACAAGATGTTTGGGCATACTACTGGGTCTATTCCAGCTTAGTGTCATCAGGCCTTTCTGTCTTTAAATTTATTGTCCCTAAGTAGATACTATTGAGAGACATTCTAACCAAAAATTTAAGACACCAATTTGGGATGAACAAAACCAAAAATTTAAGACAGCATGACTTCCATTAATTGGTTTATTTTTTGATGTATTAAAGCCTGCTTTCAGACATAGAAAAGAATGTAGAATCTATGAGTTCTGTGAAATTACAGTGCTCCAAGAAAGTATTAATAAAGGATATACCTAAAAAATGGACATAATCAAAATATATTCCAACAAAACCAAGAGAATCAATTTGTAATATTGAACCGTTATACGAAAACAGGAGATGATTTTCCAATTTAAAAGTTTTAACAAGCACTCAATACAGGTTGATAGAAGCCCCATTAGACCATAAAAGTTGAAACAGACCTATCAAGATGGTGATCAGCCTTAAATGTGATACTGAAGAGAGAGCCGCGTTCATCTCTATCCGCAATTGCCATAGACAGAAGACCAGGGCTGTCATGTTTCAGCTTAGGAGATTCATCTGAAAATTGTCACATTTTAGTGGATAATTCCATAAAATAAAACATAGTAATGCAACTGTGAAGATACAATATGCAACCAGAACTCTTCTCTTTAGGGAAAATCTATATACATGTAATGAATTTTGGCAACAAGCAAAACATCCATTATATAAATGCAAGCAGAAATGAAAACTAATGCATAGAAAGAACTGCACAGTCAGAGAATAACAAACAATAAATACAGTCACGGTAGCTAGTACCAAAGTTTTCAACTGGAAAAAGAAAATCCTGGTGACAGTGATTGGCAAGCAGCATATTATGTGTCTAGAAGACTCCCTGTATTTTAAACTTAATTTGAACTATGCATTTCCTGAAGAATAGCTTGCCCATTGCATACAAAGAAACAGCAGACAATGCATTTCTTTATCGATTCTTGCATGTTGACAGTACATTCTGAACAGCACATAATGCTCATTGTTTTATCAATTAGATAATGGATATGATGAAACAGAGACAACGTTTCCGCACATAATTTAGAACGATAGACAAGCGTCAAAAGAAAAGTTTGTGAGGTTACAAGCAACGCTGAGAATACAGCTTTCATTAGTTGAGGGTATCCAGGGGAAATTGTAAAATATGTGACAATAACATCAATACCAAGGTGTGAGAATCAATGACTACTCTCATACAAAAGTATTTGGCTGCTGGTGTTCACATTCCATTTTTATTAGTTAAACAAGCAACTTTTCTTCTGAGTATTATACTGTAGGAGCAATCAACAGAAACATGGTGACCTTGGAAGGTCTGCCAGGAAACATTACCAGATATGGACTCAAACTCTATGCAAAACAAAAATAATGTGGCAGCATCAGAGCTTAAAACAGCTTGGAAGATGATATTTTCAGTATCCTTCGGATTGGTTCATACCTTAGATACTCTAGAATAAATGAGTTAATAATTTAAGCATTCTCAAGATATACCAGAAGAAAATCAAGTTCTACCAAGCATGAAGGAAAGCTCAAAGAAGCTGTTGCCATGGGCACAACAATGAGTTAATTGCGGAAATCAGTTTTGGCTAGTGTAGCATGCACCAATAAAAAACAAAGAAACATTTTATTAACTAGCATTATGTAAGATAACTGGCAAATACACAATAAAACCACCGAATCCAATGCTATAGGACAGACAATAATCAGATTACTTTGAGACTAAACAATTTCCAAATAATCAAGCAAATTTATCTGAAAATACTCAATGCGCTATCACTTACAGACTATTGAACAAATAAACTGAAGCAGCAAAATATAATCCACCATTTTTTATGATATACAGAACATGCAATGATCTGAAACAGAAAGAAATTCAATATCTGCCACCAACTACTAGAACATTAAATTTAAAGCAGCTCAAGATATATCAAACGGGAACAAAATGCAAGTCATAAAACTACTAACACATGAACAGCACATATTTACATGTTATTTGCTTTGAATTCCAAAACTGCTCTCTAATGAGAAAGAAACCTAATTGCTTCTCGTCCGTACACCTTTGCAATATTATGCTCATTCTCAAAATATAAGATTGGCACTGGCAGTCTGATAGGAAAACCAGAAAAGAAGACATGCTACACAATACAAGGCAAAGAAGGTGATAATCATGACATTATACATATAGGCAAGTGTTAAATGCTTGCAGCAACATGAAACAAAAAGCAACTGGGAAGAAAGCTCAATGATTATCTAAAAACCAAATGAGCACATAAAAAGTCAGGCAAAATATTTAAATTGTTAACCATCTTAAGAGAACAATTATTTCAATACCATTTGGATTATAGCCCCAATGCAGCAAGAATATGATTAAAGTAAGCTCCAACCTTCACATCATGACAAACAAAATGCTCTAGCTCTCAGGAGAAGCAATTTTAACAGAAAAGGAACAATTGGTTTTCATTAGATTCTATTAACTGATTGATTTACATTTTGAAAGGAAGACACACATATAGATCTCAGCAGATAAGACCAACATATACACAGCAAACAAATTATGAATAAGATTATACTCATACCTGGAAACTTTCCACCGTATATACTTTCCCCATAGTTCCCTGAAAAGTAAAAGCAAGTGTTTGGTAATCAAGAATGAGCTTCATCATATGCAGACCTTGTTTTAATAACAGTAGACTAACGAAGGCATTGTAGCCCCCGTTTGGTTTAGATAAAATTTAGATTTTTAGTAGATTTTGATAAAAAATGATGAAACGTGTATTTGAAAAGTTGTGGGTCCTACGAAATCTGTTGTTAAAATTAAATGTTGAATTTGGCTTAGATTTTAATCTAGTTTTTTAGCTGAACCGAACAGGGGCTTAATTAGGTATGCCTAGCAATTCCAAGATTTGTGCCTTATGGTAGTTTTAACCAACTCACTCAGTAGTTTACCAGTTTTATGCAATCAGCATTCAAAGTTTTTGTAAAAAATTCTCATCAGAATTATCCAAGACCATACTATAATAGAGAAAATAAGAAATGAGAAATATACCGACCATGTTATAACATGTTCTGACAACACCACTTCGAATAATTTGAAGAAGAAATATCTTAGGTGGTTAAGCCAGTAAGTCATGTCTTATATAACCTAAAGAGGCATGAGTTCATAAGAGTGATGCAAAGAGGTTAGACAAAACTTATTCATATCTCTTGATGTTGTTTCATAGGGTTTAATTGCATTGGATCTTTCTCCATATTAAGAATGGAAAAACAAAGTGGTCATAAAGGGAGCAGGATTTGTCCATTATTTACACTATTACACGATACTGAAATTTCTCCCTACAATTTTTCCCACTTCTTCAATCTTCTACTCTATCTTCTCTTCCCTCCTATCTCTCTTGTTTTTCATTAGGTATACCTTCTAATTGACCCACAGAACCACAAGCTTAACTAGATTAGAAAAGGGGAAAGGGTTATTCATTTGAGAATCCAGATGTCAACAAGAACCACACCACTTCATTACACAAAAAGGCATTTTAACCATTAATCAGCTGAAGTGTGCAGTACTAGTACCATTTAGTATAAAGTGAAGATGCCAAGCCAATCACTAACAACTTGGATCAAAATAAGACAAATGTTTAGGCTAATAAATAATTCACGCTACTGAGATTCTCCATAATAGTATGTGGCTAGCATTCACCATGAAGAAATGACTATTTCTTTCACATATAACAGGCATCAGGCATGATTGCATATTTTCGTGTAGGAACAGAGATCAAGATGAAGTACAGACTTCAAAGTGACAAATATTACTTCATTCAACAATCAAAAGCAACATATCTTACGAAATGCCAGGCTTTCTATGGATATAGGATAGAGATCTGACATTGCTTAAGAACAAGAAAAACGAAAAAGGCAATGAATGTATTCTAGGATTTAAAGCATAAAACTAGATACATATAAAATAGGTCACTTCTCGTACTAAAGTTATTATAAATATATCTTCAGAAAAAGCAGATCAAAAGAAAACAGTTATCTGAAGTGACATACCATTTCGCCGAAGCAAGTCCCCACCCTGCAAAAACAAAGTTTAAAAGAAATTACCCACTAGGCATCAAGGAGACCATTAATTGTGCATAGTTGGACTATGTACACCAAAGTGAGTCTTAGGAATGGCCAACTCAGTAAATACAACCTTAACACTACATCAATAGAAAAGCAGTCATGACCATCAGCCATATCACAGCATAAACAAGGATAGCAGCTAAAGACAAAGACTACTTCTAATTCATGCAAAACTAGAACACAGAATGAATTAGCCAAGCATACGTATCGAAAAATAGATGATGCGATAAAATGTAACTAACATACCTGAGCCACAGATCCTTTGATGATACGATGGAAGAAGGTTCCTTTATAGTGCAGAGGCCTTTTAGCTTTAGGACTATCACCTTTCTCTCCTGAAGAAATAAAGAGTAAATCCATATAGGAATTAGTTTAAGAGAAATACACCTATTAGAAGAAAATAGTCCACAAAAGATGTTGAAAGTGATGGAGATTCCCAAAACAATGTGCATATTTGCACATAGTATGAACTTTGCAATCCCAATAGAAGCGTCTGTGTCTTTTTCCTCAACAAAGAGTTGATATAAACTCGTAAATGTAATGAGATAGATTTTAAAAATTGAGGAAAGAAAAGATATAGCAACAAAGTAACATATACAAAGAGACCCCAAAAAAAAAAATCAATTCATCATTTCCTTGTCCTGTCCGGAAAGACTTGCTAGTGTAGACCTACTCTCGTGTCAACTACAAGAAAATGCAAGTTACCTGTACAAAGTGCACGAAAATTTTCCGCAGTCTTTGGAGCAACATCAGTAAAAAGCTGCATCATAATAGCAAACATTAATAGTTATAAATATCAGATCATAAAGGGAATGTAGTAGATTGAAATATTGAAGACATTAAAAATGAAATACAAATAAATTTACATTGGCTAATATGTACTTTAAGTCAAAGAAAATATAAAACCTCAAAAGTCATCCTTTCAATAGGATCTCCATCAATTGAAACATCGAAAAACACTAGTGGCTTCTTCTTATCCATTTTCTTCAAACTCCAACTTAACAAACTGATGCTGCATCAACAGTATTTACCAAATTTCATTAGTGAAACTAATATCAGCAAATACATAAGCAAAAGAACTTTCAGATTTGCCAAAACACAAGCAGCATTTCTTCGTGGTAATATTCGCCTAAAAACCTAAGTGCATTAAATTCATGGATCTGAACTAAAATCCCACACAATACCAATTCACTATCATACACTGGTTAATTACTGAAAAAAACGATGTTTCCCACAAAAATACATCCTTGCATTCCAAATCTCAACATTATTCACTGGTTAATTTCTGAAAAAGAAAGATGTTTCCCACAAAAATACATCCTTGTATTCCAAATCTCGGAGAACCAACCTCATTTAATTGTACTAAAATCTAAACAAACAAATATATTTTGATCAATTGATTACTCAAAAAATGTTGAACAGAAATTTAAGATACTAAAATCACATACCCAAACCCTAAACCCTGGCTAAAAAAACATATTTACAGAAATCAATTAATCGAAATTAAAAAAAATATATCAAAACATATCAATAAAGAAATTACAGTTTACAATTTGTCCTAATACCCCCAAAAATCCAGAGCGAAAAAATTTGGAAAAGAAACAGAAAATAGAAAATTTCAGTACAACACACATAAAGATAACCCCGGAGAGTTACAAGTGAAGAGAAGATACAAACATTTTTTGTGTATGTGCATGTGTCGTAGTTCTAGGGCTAGGGTTTGAGTACCTGGGATACGGTGCTGCTCCCAGCTCCTCCACAGAAATGATGTGACGAAATGGGAATTACTGTGTGCGTGTGAAGAGAGTGACAAAAACCTAGAGTTACACCACTGGAGTTGTAATTACTAAATTGACCTTGTATTGGATCTGGGATTGCGTTCACTTGCATTTTCTGGATGTGAAATGACCAAACACCCCAGCCAACTAAGAGCATTTGAAAGAGAGACTCTTTATCGTTAATGAGGATATTTTGTAATTTAGAAAACATGGATTAATAGCATAAAATTTCCCTATAAACGTTCTTATTTGCGATATATTCTTTATCTATTGAAAATCATAGAAAACTTTCCTATTTATAATCTTTTGTGCGAAAAACATCACTACCGTCAAATTTTTCGTTAAAAACAGTAAAAATATCAAAATTTAAAAGTAATAATTGCAATTTTAGTATCCAATTTTTTTATTCTTTTACAAATTATACCCAAATTTTTTTTATGTACACCTACAATCCAAAACCTTTAAAACTTTATTTTCCACCCCACCACACTTCATCTACTTTTCAAAAACTTTATTATTTTATTTAATTCCTTCCAAAATCCTCTTAAATTTCTTACACCAAATTAGGGATGGCAACGGG
>CAIGRT010092004.1:0-14350 GCA_903798405.1 Fraxinus platypoda
TCGAATACATTATTTCAAAACTCATTTTCAACCACGCATTTTTCAATAAAATAATATTTTCCATCACATCAATAACTTTTCATTACTTTTTAACCACATATTTCTCATCATATCACTATTTAAAATATATTTTTTCCTCAATAATATCCATCAAACACACCCTTAGGCATTCAATGACTACACAATCGAACTAATAAGTTAAAAGCATCCAACAACATAATTTTGCCTCAATTTGACAACCAATTTATAAATAATTTAAATTCCATCAAAGTTAAATATTTCAATCACATGTTTATAACTACTAGTAAAAGTTGAACGTGCGTTACATGTTATTCTGAAATACTTTTATAAGCGTCGTGAAAGTAATATTTGACTCTCAATTTACCATTTTGATCTAAATATGAAAGAAATACAAGTCCCTGAAAATAAATGTCAATTATTATATGTCACGTAAACAATGAAAATGTATACTTGAATGTGAGATTGCATAAATGAAAATGAATGACAAATACGATACATAAATTAATTTAGAATTAATATCAAGGAATATATACGTGACAATGCATGTTAAAATATTTATACTAAATGAATATAATTTAATTTTCAATTAAGTGAAACTGGATGCTAATTAACATACATAGACGTGAACAATGAATTGCATTCTTCAATATGAATTGTAATTAATATTAACTAAATGAATATGAATGTCAATTAATTAAGAATTAATAATAAGGAATACATGCATGGGCAATGATTTTGTAATATTTATTATAGTTTGTAAATTAAATACATATTGAAAAATAAAAAGTAAGGTATTATTGAAATAATTAGTAAGGCTATAATCGTCCAAAAAATGAAATAATTAGTAAGGCTATATATATATATATAATTTAAAATTTGCCAAACATAGGCTTAATTAGAGGAAAAATTGTGAGTCGGGTTGTTTGAGCTAACTTATTATTTTGAATAAATTATATTTTTCCAATTGATAACACGTGAGTTGATTGTCCCAATAATTACTAAACTTATCTTGGTATCTTCAATTGCTCATTGAAGTTTAAAATATAGAGTTTTGACGCCTGTTTGGTGCACCTTAAAATTAGAGAATGCATTTTTTTGAAGTGATGTGATGGGAAATATGTGGTTGAAAAAGAAGGAAAAGTTATGATGTGATGAAAAATATTATTTTATTGAAGAATGTGTGATTGAAAATGAGTAGAAGAATGAGAATGAAAAAAATAATGTGGATCAAACAGGGGCTTAACTTATCTAAACATTGGATGTTATTAAGTGGTATAAATGCAAATGTAGCGTCCCATGTCGCCGTTACCAATTTGCCACGTAAGAAAGCTTTTTTTTTTTTTAATGCTCACTAAACTTTAAAAGCATCTTCGATTGTTCACTGTACTTTGAAAAATGTTTTCAATTGCTCATTGAACTTTTAAGGTAGACGTATTTTTGTCACTAAACTTATAAAAATGACGTCCACCTGTTGTTCGCTAAAAAATGTGTATCATAGGCGCACATATCACTGCAAGTAGTAAAGTGGACAAACGAGTCCGAGTTGTCGATCCCATGAGGAATGATTACTCAATTACACTAAATTTAATTTCAATAACGAAAAAAAACAATAAATTTGAATTTTTCAAATGATGAAAATAGCTTAAAATTCTACAAAAATAACAAGAAGATCAAATAATAAAACTAAGGAAAGATCTTATGTATGTGATATTTTCATTATTTTTTGTAGAATTTTAAGCTATTTTCGTCATTTGCAAAATTCAAATTTATTGTGTGGTTGGTTGTTAAAATTAAATTAAATTATCTTATAATTGAGTAATCATTCATTGTGAAATTGACAACTCGGACTTGTTTGTTCACTTTATTACTTGTATGCGATACGTGCACTTGTGGTACACATTTTCTAAAGGACTGGCCAATGCCATTTTTTTATAATTTTAGTGACCAAAATACGATCATCTCAAAATTAGTTAGTAATCGAAGAAATTTTTCAAAGCACATTTAGCAATCAAAAATGTTTTCCAAAGTTTAGTGAGCAATAAAACATGCTTTTTACATGACAATTTGATAACGACATGACGGGATACCACCTATGCATTCCGTTAAGCCAGGTCACCAATTCCATTAGAGGTTTGAAATAGATGTTATTTCAGCGACGACGTCCAACGTTTGAATAAAAGTAGCCAAACTCGATATTTTAAGCTTCAAAGAACAATAAAAAACACAAGCCAGTGATTATTGCGACAACTAATTCCATGCATGTCAATAGGACAGCACTTCACTAATACTTCTTTCCGAGTCGGGAAGTAATCAAAGTAAATTTTATACCGAGGAAAAGTAGTGATGCAATTGAAGTGGAGAACGCTCTCAAATACTTGAATTTTTATAAAAANGACAACTAATTCCATGCATGTCAATAGGACAGCACTTCACTAATACTTCTTTCCGAGTCGGGAAGTAATCAAAGTAAATTTTATACCGAGGAAAAGTAGTGATGCAATTGAAGTGGAGAACGCTCTCAAATACTTGAATTTTTATAAAAAATTCTAGAAAATTAATTGAGGCTATACACTTGCTAAAAGAAGGTTAAATATGCATTAATTATTTCTCAATAGATACAAAATTTAAGATATGTCGAACAACAACATAATACCATAACCTGATGAAAATATATAGTAGTACTGCAACAAGTTATGTAACAAAATAACCCTACCCCGCCCCACGGAGAGCTTGCCATGGACAGTCGGTAGTGTCCTCCACCTACCCCTGGCCCTAAAGAACCATCCTGGATTGTCAATGGTTAACAGCCACCACGAGGCAAATAGCAAGACCAGTGGTGCCACCATTAGAACCCACTGTTTTCTCTTAAGGGGCGTCGACCAAAGGATATTCCGTTAGATTTCAACAAATTCTACCGAACTCCACAAGTTTCACAGAGTGCGCATCAAACTTTCCCTTCAAATTGGAAATGAAATTTGTAATCATGTTGCAAACTGGCCAGAGTGCTTCTGCAAGGACCCTCTATATAACCCCAATAGTGTTGGAGGGAAATGAAAAAAAGAAAGAAATACTTAGAAATGAGAAACATTTTTTTACTACTCACATGTTCAAACTAAATTCAGATTGCCTACCTCCAAATAAGGTATGAAGAAGTTGAAGATCATCTGTTGAACACGAGTCTATTAAAGCATAAACACCAGGTCTCAAAGCTTCATCTATTTCCCTGAAAAATTGTGAGAATCCATCAGAGTTATTGTAAGAGATCTTATGTGGAATTAAAAGATAAAAATTGATATCATAGCTAGTGATGCAAATCAAAATCAAGATAAGACACTGAAAACGACCTTCTGATGCCATTCCTTGATGGGCCCAATGCACAATAAACCCATATGTAACGAGATAAAAACTGAAACAAACTGTGACCAAAGACATCCTTCTGCTGCCTTACCTGTAAAAAAAAGAAAAGAGGGTTCTCACTGTAAGGCAAGTGTAACTTAAAGGTACGAATAAAAATCTCATCATATCACGCAAGCCAAAAATCTTTCCAAGTCAAAAAACCTACTCCTGCATGGGCAGAATATAGTGCGGCAAGTACAGAAATATCAAATTGTGCAATTGAAAGAAGAGATGTATTGTTTTAGTTATGAAACGTATCTCAAAACAAGTATGATAACACGCTGGTGACATTTATATAAAGACACACCTCTTCATAAACTCTTCGTAGGCTACTGGCACACATTACTGCCTCTTGTAGTTCCCATGCAAAATAATCTTTTCTAGTAACTGAATCAACGTTTACAATTTCCAAGCAATGAAGCAGAACACTAACTGAATCTTCAAGAAGAGCTACACACTGTTGAGTCTCTCTACAAATACAAAGATCACGAGGAAAATTAATATATAAGGAGAGAGAGCACAAGCTTTTCTAGATGGGAACAAGGGTGGAAAGGAGAACATTGGTTTAGAACACACTAAACAAATTGCAACTGAAGTATGCAATAGCCAAAAGGCAAATGAAAATGCAGCATACCCTTTGTGATGCTTAAGAACAGTACATAACAGACGGCAACATGCATTGTATAACTCCACAGAAAATTTCCGTACTACAGCATTTTCGAAGATTGGGAGGTGGAGAAGATTTTGAAAGAGTGCTCCGGGTATACGCAGGGACTGCGCTATATGGCTGGCATCTAAATGGAACAAAGACTGTTTCCCAGAAATTCTCGTAAGTACTTCAATGGACATGAGAATTACAGAGCCAGAATCAGGATTCTCATAATCCTTGGTGGAATCAACATATCCATAGAAGATTTTGGGACCCTGCAAATGCACGATGACATTGAAAAGACATGCAACTAAGCTCTGAATGTGTCTTCTGACCATGTTAAGACGACTATGTCCTGCAAAGAACACAAAAATGAAAAATGCTATTCAACTAAAACTTTCCAACTACTTCACTGCACTTCAGAAATTTACGTATTTTAAAGTAAAACCAGTCCAGAAAACAAAAAATGCAATATCATACAGCCGTCTCAATTTTTTGATCCATCAGTAGAAAGGTCTGTTGTCAATTGGTTATCAGAAGGAACATAAAGCTAAAAAAATTAACTATAGCCAAACTGAAAAAATGATATGTAGACTGCAAAGAATAAAAAAGACCAACCAAACCTATTTACATGAAGCATGAAATTGCACTTTTAATCTTCCTAGGGTATGATTCTTCTATTGGCTTTAAAATTATTTACGATAACAAAGGCATCAAAGCTCTTTCCAGAATCAGTCATTGACTTGAGAAGCAGAGGTGAACATGCAAGATCAGAAAAAGGGCCATTTCTCATGAAGCTGTAAAATCTAATAAAGCTGGGAACAGCATTTTGTAGGATAAGCTAAAAGTGAAACCAAGAAAAATCACAATGGTTGTCTATTAATACTATCTCAATTTCTTCATAAAAAATGGAAACAATTTACGAGATACAAAAATCCCAACATAGATAATGTCTCATGCTATTAGATCATAACCTTGTAGATTGATGAAATTGATTACCTGATACAAATTCGAGAATCAATTCTAAGCAATCAATACCAGCAGCCACAATAGAAGATACCTTTCCTCCATCTAAACTTCCCAAACAAATTTCATAGTTTGTCTGGCAGCCTTCCTGTACTCCAACTATAGCTCTCTCCACAGCCTGAATTGCAGATAAAAAATGTAACTCTGATGGTCTCCTGATATATGATCTGAATGACATCCTCAACTTCACTTTAAATTCTTCTAATTGATATGTTTCATGAGAAAAGCTAGACTCAGAAGATTCCATCTGATTAGGTAACATCTTGGTATGCAATCCTGTATCTTGGGAAGCTATTATAGCCTTCTTCCCTTGTAAAGAGATGCATTTTCCTATGGCCCTTAAGTGTAAATCTACTAGATTGACATACAAATTTCTGGACAATGAAGGTTCTAGTTGTGGAAAATAAATACCTAACTCTTCAAGAAATTTCACAACACCATCTAAACAAACAAAAGAAAAGGGATGTGGCATCCCAGTCTCGCTTGAAAATTCCAAGAGCAAAACTTGTGAAATGCCAATAAAAATAGGAATTGAGCTCCAAGAACTGGAAGCAAGGTCAATCTGTAAATTTAGTCTTAGAATAGCCGAAGAAGCAATGAAAAGCTGTCTGAGAAAGAAAGCTGCTTCAATATTTTCACCTCTGAAAAATTCCAGTAATAAAGATTTCTTTAGACGTAGTTGCTCATTTTGAACTTTTGTGAAGAAAGCCTCAAGATCTTTGATTGCTGAATGGGTTTTTCTCTTAAGATCACGGTTTTTAACATCCTTCTTTGTGCCAGAAGCTGTCTTTTTCCCAGCAGGGTGCATCTCTTCCTCATCTGTAGCATCGTTGTCGTCATCATAAACATCATATGAGGCCTCTCTTACTCCCAACAAATCACCACCACATTGCAAAGTGCTGACAGCTTTTTCTTCTGACAAGACTCCGGGAAGCTGATCATCCTCAACAAACAAGGCCTTGAGATAAAAAAAAATGAAATTTTGGCATGTATCAACACATGATTTAACCTTTTTCACACTTTCAGCTTTGGAAGTTAATAATTTTGTTCTAGCGTTATTATTGCTTGCATATACGTTGCCAAATGCAGAAGCTGCGCCCAGCAGAAAGCCTTGAAAGCAAGAAAGCATAGAAGATAACTTATTCAACTCAAGAAAGTTCGGTGAAATCCCTACTTTCTTGTCAAGTAACGCTTTGTTGAAAGTGGCAAGTGAGATTTGCATTTGTTCTTTTAATGTCTCAGCTACCTGCACAACACTTCTCCATGCATCTACATTCAAAGGGGGATCCAACTGGAGATTGTTGTATGCCTTCTGATCATACAACTCAAGGCCACCATCTGAGCTTTTCTTAGCTGTACAAAGCTTCGTAGATGTAACAAGAGAGTAATGATCTTTACTAATTGTCAAAAACACATAAGATGTGTGATCAATCAATGAAAAAAATGCATTTTTTGCTTCAAAAGCAATATCTTCCGGAAAACCATGTTGAAACCCTATGACTGCTGACAATGACTTAGAAAGCCAAAACAGAGGAAACGAGCTCTCTGAGAATTTGCTAACAATTGAAGATTGACGACCTTCCATATTCTCTTCACAAGATGCCATGATTATATTCTTAAGAACCCTTCGACAGGATACAAACAATCTGAGGATCTCAAGAGCATCGCAGGAGCATAAAAAACCATGCCAACCTAACAAGCTGCCAACCAGAAGCCTGAAATGTACACGTTCAATTTAACCTGTGAAACTTGCATCAAGAATTCAAGAGGAGCACACTTGGCAGAAAACTATAATTGAGACTTGAGAGATTAACCATGTATAATGTCATGTCCTAACTGTGGTGTCCAAGTTGACAGTCAATTGGTGTAAAGGGATCAAGTCTCAGCACATCTCTATATCTGAAACCTCCATGATAAAGCTGAGGCCTAATCTCTAGCTCTAATATAACAATAAGGTACTAAAATTCAGATCCATCCCATCATCTGAGCTTGATTTCAAATGACAAAGTTACATCTAGTTTTAAGACATTGACATTTGCTTACTTTACCCCAATAAGAATGCAAGATTTCAGACACTTGAGAAGATAATGTTGGCCTTCATTGCAATTGTTTAGAGTGGATATAATGGAAGAGCAAGGAGAAATAGTTTTGACCATTTGAACATGAACTGAGAGATCTGAAATTACAGTCTCTCCGTACCTTTCCCTATTTCCAGTGTTCATACATTGTAATTTTTCCACCCCCTCTGCAAATTCGAGAAGATCTTTAACATAACACTGAGCATAAAGTTACTTTATTCAGCAAAAATAATACTCAATTTTAAAGTCTAATAATCTAATGGGTTTCATCATTAAAGATCCCAATTCCCCACTACCCATCTCTCTCCTAAGAGATAGAGCCAAAAAAAAAAAATTAATGCGGACAATGTCTCAATATGACATCATCAGAATTTTTCTGGCAGTCAAACCAAAATTTCAGCTTCTTGCAAGTTAAAAGTCAATATTTCAAAAACTCAAGGATATATGACCTCACTTTAACTTCTAAAAACAAAGAAGTCGTGCAAATGCCAGAGAAAACATCGATACACAACAGGCATCATGCCATTCTGCAAGTTAGAAAATGAAGACAAGAACATTTATGGCAATAAAATACCTCTCAAGGTTCAGAATGCAAGTAATGTACAATGATGTGGATCTCGAACTTATATATTCTTTTGGCATCCAATTTAAAAGGTTGAGCAAACACCGGCATTTTGCGAACTCAACATTAGTTCCTTTTTCAGCAGGATCCCTATTTAGTCCTGTCCACAATGAATCACCATTCTGCACATTGGATGAATTTTCAACTGCACGTATAACCTCTATCCAATCAGGTGATGAACTTAGATCAACTTCAGCAGTAGCAAATAAAGACGACGCTGACTTCTGCAAGATCCGGCAATACCTGGATGCCATATACCTGCGGACAAACTATGATGGTAGACTGTGAGAACATAACATGAAACACAAGTCCTTCATAATCCCAGTTCAACAATGACATGGCAAGGTGAATGTACAAACTAAGGGTATAAGAGGAGTGAAGAGTGGAAGAGAATATGTAACACAAGTAGGAACCAGTATCAGGGGCAGATTTACAGTATGGGGCCGAGCAGTGGGGACAATCGCCCATTGGCCCCACTTAGCCCCAAAAAGATTACATAATGTAGATAATTTGTAAAATGCCTGAGTTTGCCCCCACTGGCCCACAGGAGAGGACATAAAATAATGAGCAGTTATGTAGAAGTCCAATGTGGATCCTCTCTTCACATGAAGTAAATTATGCTATAAGCCTTGAATTTCCAAATGTCAAGCATTCAAAAGATCGATTTTGATATAGGATTTAAGACTAACAACTGAATTGCTTTTGGAATAGATGAAGAACAAATAAGACCCAAGTTAACTCTGTTCAGCCTCTCACTCTTCATTCCATCTAGCCACTTCGGAAGGAGTAATTTTTTTGTAACTTCCTCTGCGCTATAATAGCCATGAACTAGTAGGTTAGAACTGAATTTCTTTTATGCATCTCGCCCTGAAACATTTGATCGCTCCTATCGACATTGACACAGTATAAATTTTAGATGAGAGATCAATTTCCCCAATTTATTTTAGTGGTAACCTTCCATCATCTTATATGCATATAGGATGGTCATTGTATATAAGTGTGTATGCATGTAGTCGTAACATGCGTAATATGACATAAATTATAAGAAGCTATATGAATGACGCATATGCATTTGTTGAGCCCATGTCCAAGAAGGAAGGAAAGATTTAGGACAGAAATAGAGAGAATAAAGGGTGTAACAATTGATAAGAAAACGAAATGATTCAAAAAGCTATCTTACACTTTGTTCATATGAAATTGTGTTGCTTAGAAACTCCAGCGCAACGTGATGTGCAGTGGCTTTCTTCAGGTGGCCAGGCTTGTCAATGTCACACTTTCGAGAGTTGCTTTCATGATCAGTAACACAGGAAAGGTATGCCTGGATTAGAAGTGCAAGAAACTTCTTCAAATCCTTCTTGGTAGCATGAGAGCACCAAATATCAACCGTTCTGCAAAAGCTCCACAACAGTGTAGATGGCAATAACTTTTTGTCTATGGAACCTATAGCAAAACTCTGTGTGTCACTTTTAAGCAGAGTTTGGATCCATATGTCCCCATGGATTCCATCATCAAATGAGGAAGCAGGTACATGGACCTTAGCCATTGACAAGAGAAGTTCCATCATGATTTTGGTCAGACCTCCCGCTTCTTCCCTGAAGTCTGAGAGACACCTTTTCCATCTTTTAATTTTCTTACTGTATGAAGAGATCTGAGCACCATCCTTCAATTGTTGCTGACCCCGAGTTCTATTCCACAGAAGCATATATTCTGAGGATTTTATCAGCCTATTCAAATCGGTAAGTCTCTGAAAAGCCATTGCATTTAACACAAAGACCAGAGGTGGACAAACTACACCAGTGCCTTGAAGATAAACATCTAAAATAGAATGTATGACATTAAGAAGAGGAGCAGAAGGCTGAAGAATCCAAGAAAAATAACCTTCACCAACAGAACCAGTTGCCTCCAACCAATCCCTTCCAGTGTGAGATAAAAATGAATCACCTATTTCTCCTGACATCCTTTTTGATGCATCAGGAGGCATACAGCTGATTGCTTGTCGTAATAAGCTTCTGCAGGACAAATACAAACGGAAGTAGAACACTAGAATCCAACACATGGATATGTTCTCACACCCATCTCTCTTCTTTGAAGTTCTTCCATTAAATAAATTGGAGAATTCCTTAATATTATCTGGTTGTAATGAAACTAGGCAACTCAAACTCGGGCGACAATTTTCTATCAATTTTTTCACAGAAACACCAACCAGATAACTATTGCCAGAACTGACTGTTATTGAGTCTACAACCATGCTATATACTTCAGACAAGGCCCTCCCTATGAGTTCTGCTTGCAGTTTGAAGTGCAGAGAGTCATAACTACTTGGACTTGACTTCATAAGTTCATCTCCACCGGCCAGCTGACAGTCAACTTTCATCCACTGCAGCGATTCCATAATATCTGAACTCAACTGCTGAATACATCCACTTGCTTGCCCTTCTGGTATGGACTCAACAGCGTTGCTGAGGGAGAGCCTAAATTCTGGAGAACATAACATCATGCTCAAAGAATTTGGGTAGGAAGAATAAGCACGTGAACTTGTGCGTGCTTTATTGTCCCCAAGAAGTGATACAAAATGCCGAACTGCTCTACAAAGTGCAAATATAGAACTATTCACCTACACTAATTCAATAAATAAAATCAGGATTTTGATTCCAAAATAAACACAGCTCATAGAAACCAAGACAAAATGCAATAAAAAAAATATCAAAGGCAAAGAAAATTGCTTCCAACTTCTATTTTGCTTATTTTCCAAGAAGCACAGATAATTTTTTTATGATTGACATCTTTTATCCAAGTATAAGATACAGTTGAAACCAAAAATTTCAGAAAACAAGCAGCAAGATGTTAATTCTCCCAAATAGGCAAAAGTGATAAGTAGAAGATATATTTGAAAATAGTTCATTAACATTATTTAAATGAGTAGGACCAAATTAGTTGAACCTATAAGGCTGAGGTTGGCCTGCATTTATATCAGATCTAGATTGGCCCATATTTAGCCAAGTGATATTCCTAGCTCGTGTTCCTAATAAAATTGGGACAAACGAACACGCTTTGGGCCGGCCAAGTTGACAGCCAGTAATATGCATAAAATGCTCACTAACCTGCCGAAGTTCGCTGTAAAGATCAACCAGCCTGCAACCAAGACTCAGAATCTCTGAAGACAACACAGACTGATCCAGCACATCTATCGAACTATTGCTACAGGCTACAGAGGAAAAAATCATAGTCCACAAGCTCTCAAGATCATCATTGACAACTTTGTACTCGATATCTAATAAATGATGTACAGACACAATAATCTCCTTTCTTGTTGAAATCAAGACTTCTCTGTGTGAAATTTTCTCTGAGCCAAAAGATGATGCCCTTACATCATTAATTTTGGCAGAAAATGACACCAACAAATCATAAAGTAAACTCAGAAACATACAGGAAGCCCCTTCAGAGGTGTCTTCTGTTCTTACATACACCTTTTCATGAATAATGCAGGCAAGCAAATTATTAATGGCTCTTAGCACGCACGAAACATCCATTAACATAGATCCAAGTTCCCCATCAACATGAAGATATTTATTAATGTCTGTTATTAGAGGTTCCATGATGTGTACAAAAAATTCAAAAACTGACTTCCGTATTTCAGCGTCAACACCATTAGAGCTGGGCCTGTCTTCTGAAATAACCATTCTGGTTAGGGAAAAGTTTTCAGGTACATTATTGGTTGAACTGATTTCCGAGCCCCCAGAACCTCCTCTGCCGACTGAAGTTCCCTTTTGCTTAGTGACCGAATTAACAAACAAGTGAAGCAGCTGTCCTAGGCCGCCTAATACATATTCATTCTTATTTGCTACAATCTTCTCCAGTTTATCAAACAGGTGTCTGTGATAACTTTTGTTGACCAATTTTTCCTCACTTAATGTACCATCAAAGGAACTTTTATATCTACTAGTACTTTGTAAACATAGGAACCCATCGATGTGAGCTGGGTGGAAGAGCCCCTGAGCTAACACTTCTTCAGCCAATTTAGACAAATTTCTTCTGCATTCAGAATTCCTGCCACAAAAATCATAATGTAGCACAACCAACAAGTGCAACAGAGGCTCCAGAAGTTTATCTATGAAATCACGAAAACCACTTTTGCGCGTAGGATGGACCCTCAAGAACTTCGCAAATGGCTCCAGTAGGCTACAAGGTAATTGCATCAATAAGTTGCCTGCCTTGCAACTATCAAGCTTGTCTTTAACAAGCCTTAAGGCGAGTTCTAGCACCGCATTCAAGACGAAAATCCACAGATCCAAATTTTCATTTGAAACTCCACCATGGGATGAGAAGATTGATGAGATACAATTGAGCACAGTGTCATATAATTCCAATTGCTCACAAGAAAGTGCCACCTCGCAACATGAGGTTACATTATCTATATGAGATAATATATCCCTTGCTATGCAATAAATAACCCGTAACAAGTCTCTAGAAAAGGTCAATGAGACGTGTAGATTCTGTGATTTCTCCAAACAGAATTTTAAAATTTTCCAGCCTCTGATATCCAAACACGATGCTGAAGAAACTTCATACTCAGCTTTGTTTCCTTCGAGCCTCATTTTCTTCTCCGATGAAATCAAGACTGATTGTACCCAGTTGTTCAGAAAAACTAACACTCTATAAGTATTAATCATCTCAGGGCGCTGACCAATATCATCCCCTGCTTCATCAGTTATCGAATTCACATAACTGAATGCCAAATCAACCTTCCTGCATCATATAGTCCTTTTCTATCAAACACGGATTAAACACCCAAAAAGCAAATATTCACAAACAAAAGCAAGTAAAAACATTAAACAATTTGATGGGGAGAAACAAAACATATATCTTATAAAAACTTAATTTCCAAAAACTAAATGTGAAAATCAAAATAGGAAGAGCAAGTTCCAATTTTGTTCGGGGAAGCAAAATTTTCAGCTCAAATTTCAGATTGTCTTGCAAGCAAGATGCCAATTTTAATAAATAAAAAATATTTCACCTTACACCTTCAAACACACTATTTTTTCCTCCATATCGTTTTCCAAAATCTCTCCCAAATCGAGCCTATACCTCAATAATTAACTTCCAACTCAATTCTAGACTTATTTTGACCATATATACAACAAGAAAGATCCAAAAAAATAAAAAAATAAATTCAGCAATAACCGCAAACACATATTACGTACTTTGGAAGGTCGATGTTTTTGTTCTGGAGGAATAAAATCAGCTGCAGATTCCTCCATGGAGAGTCTTCTTCGAGTTTCGTGTTTGTTTCTATGATTTCTCTATCGGACTCGTCGATGCGTGGAATTTTCGAAGGACCTCCACTGTGTTCTTGTGCTTCTTTTTCTAGTTCATTAATTTCGATACTTGTTTGCTTTCGTTTCTTCTTTTCGTTCTTCATCTTGTTCGTCGACGCAGATTCTAGGGTCGAGTTGTAATCCGCCATTGTTGGCAAACTCAGTGGTTTGAGGAAGACTACAGCTGTAGGGTTTAGGGTTTTAACGTGGGACGTCGTGGCCGGGTGGACCAGACCGTTTACCAATCGGCTCGCGTTTTGTTTTTTTTTTTTTCCCCTTTAAATGCTTAATTAAATAACCATCTTACTTGTCTCCCTCAATCCAAACCTCCTTTCCATATAGTCCAGCACGGCTCCTCTTGTCTCGTCTAGTACCCTTGTGCAACAGTCACAACTTATCTTAAATATGGCGAGGAAGAGACTATTTTTGCTGTGAAGAAATAGTGTACGGTGTTGCTCTAGGGAAATTATATATCGAAGAAATTTATGGGACAAGTGTCAATGTGTTCGATGATAAAGTACCAAACAATGACAGTCGACCATATATGCCTATGTTTGGCCCCCCATTAAAATTATAACTCATTTTTCTCTCTATCTTCTTATTAAAAACACATTATCCAATAAAATAATATTACGTGTAATCCTAAATTTTTTTTTTTTTTTTAACCACATATTTTTTTTAAGAAAATAATATTCCAATCATTAAAATTTCAAATAATGAGGGCCAAACGGGACATATAATGATCTCGTTGGAATTAGCTCGTCTCCATTGTCTGATAATTGGTTGAGGTTGATGTTTGAGAGAGAGTCGACCTCGAGTTTGCAGGTGACTCAAGTTTGGTGACTTGATGATGACATGTCAAGAGGTCTCGTGTAATAATGGCCATCATGCACATTGAAGCAAAAAACTATGGCACGTTTGGATTTTCTTAGCTTATATTTAAATTCGTCAAACTCTAAATCTCAACTACATATTTTGCACTGTTGAAGATACTTCTCTTTAATCTAATATACCAAGAAATATTCTTATTGGTGTGGGGGACTCGACCCTTCAAATGATATGCAAATAAAATGAAGTTTAGTGCATGCATTCATTCTTAATATTCTTTTTTATTTCTATTTCTTTATTATTTCCTAGTCGATCTCAATTCAAGATAAAAAAGAGAGTTATTTATACTCCGTCGCTAACCATTAGAAAATCTTGTAGATGATTTTATATAATTTAGGGGTGGGCGCGGGTCGGT
>CAIGRT010092050.1:0-16141 GCA_903798405.1 Fraxinus platypoda
AACCTGGCCAAGTATTCTAATTGTTCCAACCACCAACTTCAATCTGACTCTCCCATTACTAGCTACCCGGAAAGATTTGTTGTTTCCCATGACAACGACACATTGCGTCACTGTTTCATATGATTCAAACAAATCCCGATTGGGACTCATATGAAACGCACAAGCTGTATCCAAAATCCACTCCTTGTCAGGCTTGAATTCCACATCAGAAATCGTCAAAAAGATCTCCCTCACTTACAAAGTTCATTGCGATATCTGCTTCACCCGAAATCTCTGATTGCTTCCCACGTTTTGCAGCTGAATTATCCTTACCCTGCAACTTCTCGCAATCCCTCTTGATGTGTCATTTCTTCTTGCGATAAAAGCAGACCCTATTACTGAAATCTACCATCGACTTGCCCCCTTCGCTGATCACCATAAACTACAAGAACTTCCTCATCTCTGGAACCAGCTCCAACCAGGTGCTTCATCTTCTCATTTGAGAACAATGCATCATACACTTCTTCAATGGTGAGTGTAACACGACTGTACAGAATCATGTCCCTAAACGATGAAAATGAATCAGGCAGTGAGCACAACAAGATTAAGGCCAAGTCTTCTTCGTCATATTTTACCTCTAATGTCTCTAGATCAGGGACGATCTTCTTAAACACTGCCAGATGATCTTCCAGTGATCGGCATTCTGCCATGCGATGAGAATAAAGCATCTACTTCAGATGCAATTTGTTGGTCAAACTTTTGGTCATGCACACTTGCTCCAATTTCAACCACAATGCAGCTGTTGTCTTCTCCTTCAAGACATCCTGAAAAATGTTGTGTTAGATAGATGAAGATGAATCTACGAAAGTGTATTGCGATCCTTCCATTGCTTCTCCTCTATTGTTCAAGTTGTGGACATTCTATCAAATCCCAACAAAGCATCATCCAAATCTATCTGCGCCAATATAGCTCGCATCTTCACTTGCCACAACGAAAATCTTGTACTGCGATCCAACAGCGGAATATCATATTTCATGGTAGCCATCGATAACAAAAAACCTCAAACAATCAAATTCTTGCTCTGCGAAACTGCTGAACCTTGGCTCTGATACCACTTGTTAGGAATTCGAGAAGACAATATAGCGCGATATAAAGTATAGATCGCACAAACTAATAAACAAGAACAAGATTTAAAAGAAAACAAACNAACAAGATTTAAAAGAAAACAAACAAGAAGATGAAATTGGTAGATGAACCGAATAATTTATTAATAACAACTAATGGAGAGAAAATACAATTTCTGCATTTTCTACTATCTAAGCTGAATGAAGAATTTACTATTTATAGGAGACATAACCTTAGAATTAACCTAAAATATAGAAACTAGGTTAAAAATCACGTAAAACCGAAAAAGAAGGAAAAAATTCGCTGCCCATCACTCGAGCGTTAGGCGGGCGACGAACTCCCTGTTCCAATTTTGCTCATATCGCTTGAGTTATAAGCGGGCGTCCGTCCAGCATCATCAATCCGCATTTTTTTTTTCTTCTTGGACCTTATTTTGTCTCCTTCAAGCCCAATGCTCCACAACGCGAAACCATATACCCAATTTGGACTGGATTTGGGTCACAAAATCCAACAATTTAGAAAGGCTTCGGCACATTTAGGATTGATTTTAAAATATAATTATTAATTATAAAAAAAAATTAAAAGTTGTTCGAGGCGTTTGATGAATTTTTAAAAAGTGATTATAGAAGAATTTGTATCATCTCACTGCACATTTTACGAAGCCGCAAAATGGTAATCTTTCTGATTCTGATTTTAGCCTTTTCACTTTTCTATAATTAATTATCAATTAATCATATTTATTTAAAATAGTTTCTTTTATTTTCTAGGCTTATTAGTATTTCAAAATAAAACATCTTCAATCTCATAGTTAAGTTAAAGATAATTATTTGATTTTTTCTCTTATTAAATAAAATGGAAAAATTGAGATATCGATGCATATAATATACTTCCTCTTAATAGTAAAATTCAATGATATCCGGGAAAATTATCATTTCATTATTTAATGGAGACTGAAAATGAATTTGGCATCCAGAAATTCAACCTTCATAATTTAATGCTTTAAAAAAGACCAAGCAACAATTTGTCATTTTGCACAATTTTATTCTTCTTATCCCTATTGTCTCGAATCGCTTAAAAATTTGTATGTTGATTTTATTGTTCTTCTTCTTTTTTTTTTCGATTTTATTGTTTACTTTTGCACGGCAAAGTCGATAGAAGTTGCTTTTGTCAATTTACACACTTGTCCATAACTCGAGCCAAGCATGGGTACTGGTCCCTCCCCCCTCTCCCCATGTCTTTTTATTCTCAAAAAGCCTCGCGCATTCACATTTTACACCTCAAGAACACACTCTTCGTTCCATTACAAACTTGGGAACTTCAAAAATCGAAGCATAACTAAGAATTTTTCTTAAAAAAGAAAGATGAGAAGCAGCAACCATGTGATAGGTTTCCTCAACTTCATGACTTTGCTTCTCTCCATCCCCATCTTGGGTGGCGGCATATGGCTGAGCAGCCGTGCAAACACCACAGACTGCATGAAATTCCTGCAGTGGCCGCTCATAATCAGTGGCGCCTCCTTAATGCTCATCTCTCTGGCCGGCTTAGCCGGCGCATGCTACCGCAACACCGTCCTCATGTACGTATATTTGTGGGCCATGTTTTTTACAATTGCGGCCCTCGTATGCTTCCTCATCTTCGCCTATTCTGTCACCGATAAGGGGTCGGGCAGGCCGGTCATGAGCCGGGCATATCAGGAGTATTACCTGCAGGACTATTCGGGGTGGCTGGAGGAGCGGGTGAGTAAGCGGAGTTACTGGACTAAGATCAGTTCTTGCATTAGGGACTCCCATGCGTGTAACAAAATGGGGAGGATTGTTACGGGTGCTCCTGAGACTGCTGACCAGTTTTACCTTAGAAAGCTCACTCCAATTGAGGTAAGAACAATTTGAATTTTATTTGTTCATTATATTCTTTAATGATTATGTTGCATGCATGTAGATATTGTTTTACTCACATCTCGAATTCATTCGAGAACATATTCAAAGAAATTCTAATATCCAATTGGAATGATTTATAGATTACGAACATTTGTAGTAGTTGAACCTAATAAGATAGCAATTAAAACATAAGAGAAGAAACAAGTACTTGGCCATAAACTTGAAAATCCTCTGTTTGCCAACAGAATTGTTGGCCTTCCATGCTGAGCCCCAGTTTGACTTTCTTCGAAACAAAATTATTTAATTCTCACGCTCATTTTCGACTACACATTTACACAATAAAATATTTTGCACATAAATCTAAAATTTTTCTCCATTTTTTAACCACACATACTTTAAAAAATCACTATTTAAAACATTATTTTTACACGGTAACGGTCATCAAACAAGGGCTAAATACATAGCTCCTGTTTGACCCCCATTTTCGAAAACTCATTTCCCTTAAACTCATTTTCACCCACAGTTCTTATCCAAAGATATACATTACAACACCCTTTCTTCTTGTTGTATTTTATTGAACTTTTCAACCAAATATCCGAATTTTGAACAAATGGAAACCTGATCTCTTTTCTTGCAGTGTTTTGTTGAATTAGGTCACTACAAGTTAAGAAGATATTCAATTATCTATTTAAATTTAGTGTTTAACATACATCTCACTTGCATGTTAGTTTTTTTTATTCATCAAAGACCTATTATTGCACAAATTTAATAAATGTGTTGCGACGAGGATTGAACTCGGAATATTTGACATGGTCGACATATTGAACGACTCATCGAAAGCTTAAGCGTTAAGAATTTTCTTTTATCATTTTAACCTTAGTCTTTTAACATACTTTAAACTTTTTGTGTTTGGAATCCCTCTGGATAGGTACACGGCATTGTTTGTGGAAATCCCTCTCGATACTTCTTTTCTAGAATATATATACACACCTTTCAGATTTTGTCCTTTGGCTTGCTTCTTCTGAAGCAAAGGAAAGAGAGAGCTCTTTAGGAATCTTCTTTGCTAAAGTTGATTACCTTTATTCCCACTAAGATTTATTAAATTTTCAGATTTTTAGACTTTAGGGTTTCTCTTTCTTTTTATATTCTACTTCTCCTGTCCTTTCTCAGAAACAGAAAGGCAAGAGGAATATTTTTATCTATTCATCAGAATTTGACTAATACTTTCTTGATTTTAAAATAATTCAATATAATGTTAGAGTCTAGCAAAGATCAGTGAATTAATTCATTTGTACATAACTATTTACTTTATAGAATTCTTACACCCTCTCCCATGAGGGTAGGTCCCATGCAATAAAAAAGAAAAAAAATTACCTACCCACGCCCTTGTGAGTATCTGTAGGTTGTCTGTATCCGTAAATGTAGCATGTTTCAAGATCAATAGTCAAATCGAGTTATCACTCATTAAAAAAAAAATTGTACACATATTTGACTTTTACTTAAACAATCATGCTATGTTAGAAACAGCACACCCATAATAAGGGGAAGGGGGAGTATTTTTTGGCATTTTTTATTCATGTGAGTCACACGTGCTTGTGAGTGTAGGTCAACCATGATGTCAAACATTTTCTGACAAAAGAGCTCTATTTTTACTGAAAAATTGTCCACCTTAAAGCATATTAGACACCTTAAAAGAAGTGGCAGTGGTCAGAGGCACTTGAATTTGCATTATGCTTATGGATGATTTATGAATTATTTTTTCATATCATCATAATATAATGTGTAGGTTGTCTTTCCTTAAGCCCTTGTTTGCTTCACATGAAAATTAGATTTTGATAAAAGTTAATGAAATGTGTGGTTGAAAAGTTATGAGTCTCATAAATGTGTGATTAAAAATTAATTGCTTATTTTGACTTAAATTTTTAATCAATTTTTTAACTTAACAAACAAGAACTAAATATTTTCCCTTGGACAGATATACAACTGAAATTCTTCATTGAGACATTGACGATTCTTGATTGACTTATTTTTATGTAGTCTGGATGTTGCAAGCCCCCTACAGCCTGCGGCTATGTTTACATAAACGAGACATTTTGGTACCCACCAGAAGGGCAAGTGGGGGTTGATCCGGACTGTTACCGGTGGAATAATGATCAAGATCAACTGTGTTACAACTGCAACTCCTGTAAAGCTGGAGCAGTGGCTAGTGTGAAGACGAGTTGGAGAAAAGTAGCCGTGATCAATATTGTCCTATTAATCCTTCTCGTAATCTTTTATGTCGTTGCATGCGCTGCATTCCTTAATAATAAAAGGCTTGACAACGATGAACCCTATGGTGAGACACGAATGGAAAAGGCACAACCTAGTTGGCTAAATTTGTAAGAGCTTCAAAGTGTGCTTAGTTTCCAAGACTCGATAATATTATATAGTACAACAAAATAAATTTCTATATCTTTTTCTTCTTTACTCGTGTTAAGTGTTGTTCAGTTCATCATACCAAATATATCACAAATCAGCTAAGAAGTACGTCGTCGAATAGGGCTATTCTCGTCAATGTTTTCTTTTCGCAAAGAGGAGATTGGTTGGTTGCCTAAAACCTAGGGTCTTTGTGGGATTTGTGTGTCTTAGTTTTCCATCAGTAATTGAAGTTTCTTTATTTTCTGTACTAGATTTTTGTTCCTTTTGTTTTATGAATCTTTTAATCATTCAAAAAATGTTCTACAAGCGCGCGCGCACACATATATATACAAGAAGCTATCTTTTAACTAAACCAAACATTTTGTTTTGAGAAATGAAATGCATGTTTAGTACCTAATATATTAGGCGGAATTGAAATTTTTTTCTTGATTTCGTTCATCGTGGTAAAGTTTACTCATCAAACAAGCAAAAAACTGTAGGTAACACTTATTGTTGACAATCAATAAGCATCTTCACATTGGTGAGAAGTGTTGGGAAACAAATCCCACTGGAAGCAGTGGAAACAAAAATCTAAAAACGAGACGGAAAGTGAAAATACGATTTTAACATGATTCGGTAAATCATCGACGATCATAATAAAATAATACTTTATTAGATGAAAAAAAACCTCAAAATACATCATAGAAATTTTGACAATATACAAAGTATTTTTAGTAATTTTTAACTATGTTTTAATAATTGTATGTCTGTAATCATAAGAATTTTACTTTTAACTACTACAAATTATTATCAAGGAAAGACATTGTTTGGTTGCTTAGTCAAAAAAGATTTGTTGGGAGACTTTTCAAAATAAAAAATTTTGTGTGGTGATTAGTCAACAATATCATTCCAAATTTCCAATGAAACTCAAAAAATTGGAACTCTACTCTACGTCTTTTCGTAATTGTACTAAGCGTGCAAGCGGACGTGATGCAGTACACTAACAGTGCAACCTGTACTTCAAAACTATTCTAGTCGTGACATAAATTTGAATTATTCTATTTGTACAACATTATTGACAATGCTGGTTGTGACAATAAATTATTAATTAAAATGATGAATTGTTTTTGAAACTGGTCAATAACATCATGTTACGTGGTATGTTGTCAACAATGATGTCAAAATCATTGTACGCTTGTTCTATAAATTTTCACATTGAGCTCCTATTCGGTTCAACTATAAAAATGAATATAAATTTAAGTCAAAATTAATAATTATATTTAATTACACATTTAATGGGATTCACGACAGCCGATGCTAACATTTACTCTGATTTGTAATCCAAACAAGATTCTTTAAACTTTTTAGTCATAGGTCTAGTAAGCAATGTTAGACAAGATTATGGATAAATTTTTATTTTTATTTTTCTTTAAGAATATTATGTAATTGAATAAATTATTGATGATAAGCGTGTGAAAGTTTGTTTTAGACATGGCTTGAGCACTGATTTGGATGAAGAGGTGGTCCACTTAATCAGTGGTTCAACAGTTAACACGATAGTTGGAATTGATGTGTCAACTTCTATTGAATATAAAAAAGTAAAATTATAACCCATTTGAGGGTGGCCGAGTTGATGGAGCAGGTGAACGCAAAGACCAAATGTCACGAGTTCGAATCCTTTGCCAACACTCTCTCGATCAATCCCGTCGCAATGGGCTTGCATAGTGCGGTTTACCTCTCCTGTATGGTTTGCGGGTTACTGCACATGGAGCGGGGTTTACTAGTGCACACTCACAATTGTCAGGCTTCCGTCCCTTCGGGGTGGTAGGGGCTCCGCGGCAGATAGCGGCTGCGGGTTCTTACGTCAACCAAAAAAAAAAAAAAGTTAATTTATATAATAATAAATCTTACAATTTTCTTAATTATTTACTCCAACATTCAAGAAGAGGAATGATATTCAATTAGCAATGATCATATTGGTTAATTGGTTTGGTTTCAACGGGTTACTATAAAAAATTCAGTTTTTTGGGTCATTTGTAGATCGATCTAATAGAGCAGCCCAGATCGATCTAATGGCTGAATAATGGATTTTGTAGTTGAACTGTTGAACCTATCTGAATTTAAAACTCTAAATTCAATATGTACATTCCTCAAAATTAATATTAGGCTCTCGTTTGATTCTTATTTTTTTAAAATATATTTTTCTCTCTTCTTTTTAATCATATATTTTTTAATAAAATAATATTACACGTAACTCAAAAACATTTCCTTCATTTTTAACCACACATTCTCCATTAATATATTATTTCAAAATATATTTTACAATAAAAATGGAGCTCAAGCCCTAAAATTCAATAATAATGTAAGATATTTAGTTAGTGGATTGTTACAACTACCACTATATTTGTTCCAGAGTGTAGTACAAATTTAAAATGAAACGTACTACCATTACGAAATGTCAAGGCCACCACAAGTCACCTACCCTACTTCCTTTTAACATCGTTTTTTTCCAATCCGAAACTCCAAAAAAAAAAAAAATCCTCTTCAAGCCAAATTGTCGAGATCTTGCAAAAAAGAGAATAGGAAAATGAAAATGGGGATGCACACAACATTTTTCTTTGGCGGCACGGAGAACTCGATTCTATATCTACTAGATTTGGTAATAGTATTTATGATGTCTCTGATTGTAGAATGTTTATCACACACAAGATTTATAAGTTCAGAGAGCAACAATTGGATTGCTGGGGTGATTCAAGTGGGATTGTACGGTATTCGGATTAGCTTGGCATATCTTGTGATGTTGGCAGTCATGATGTCCAGTGTTACAACCTTTGTTGTAGCTGTTGTCGGTTACACCTTTGGATTTCTGATTTTCGGCAGTAGAGTTTTTGATAAATCAGATACCGAATCGTATCAAAAACCTTCAGATCTTCCTCCATTAAATTGCTAGTCGCATTTGTCCCTTTTTTCTTCTTGTTTTATGAAATGGGGTATCATTCAAGCTATATACTTATATTACTTGTAAATCTTTAAATTTGATTCAAGAAGGAAGAATTTTCAAGATGATTTATTGTGGAGTCATTTGCTAGTTTATGCTCTATATCGATATTTTTTGCACTCCAATAGTCTAAATCTAAAATTCAATCGCATTTCTACAATTCACACGCTAAATTTTTGAGAATTTTTATTTGTGTATTTTAATGTACAAATTTCATATATATTTTCGACAATCATATATCTCATTTTCTAACGTAAGATAAATTATGGGAAGTTAAGGGAGTTTTCATATATCTCATTTACCATCAAACTTTTCACTTCGAACCATCCTCAAGATTTGCAGGTCTCGTCAACACTCATGGACATTTCCTAGAAATAAGGATTAAATCTTATTCCAGGGAGAATGTGTCGTAACTATTGATGAATTTTAGTTCTAAGAATTTTCTTTGATTATTTGTCTTTTTCCTTAAATTAACAAAAACACTAAAATATTTGCTATAAAAACGAACCAAAAAAAAAAAAAAAACCAAAAGTTTTATAACATTTTTCCAATTTTATTGCAATTTTAGTGTTATGACAATTTTATTTTAAGTTTCTCAGCTTAGTATAGTAAAAAATTTAAGAGTATAAAAAATGACAAGTTTGAGATCTTGCTACTAAATCAAGCGATAGAAAATAATTATTGATTTTTAATTAGCTTTATTAAATTATTCAAAACATGTAATTTGTTTATTTATTAATTATTTTCAATCATGTTTGTTAAACATATAGTTTGATTTTCAATTTTAAGTATCCTTAATAAAAATCTGATTTTTGAAATTTAAAATTTCTATCCTTAATTTTGAAATTGTGATACTCAAATACGTTATTTATGTAGTGCTGCTCATGGCTCGACCCAAAACCTTTGGATGGCCTTTTGGTTGACAACCCATTTATACTACCTATTGGGCCTTATTACCTATTAACCTAAAGCCCACACCTCTACCTTATATATGCTACCCATTATTGTTGCGTTTCTAGGTGTGTGAAATTGTTTACTAGCCCCTTTGGTTGAGAAGAAAAAAACGACAGCCTCATTTTTCTTGGCTTCTGGCTTCGTGTGTTCTGGTTTAGTGCCTTTTGTTTTCTTCTCCTTTCTTAACCTTTGTGGCTGATTTTTGAGGCTACAATAAAAACTTCACACATACTCCTTCGTGAAAATCCGAGAAAGAGCAACCGGGTTTTGGGAACTTTGGCTTATGGTTTTGGATTGACGATTGTGGTGGTTGATTAATCAATACTGAGCCCGAATCCTCGGTGATTGAAGACCCTCCCTTCCTTCAACAGTTTGGAATTAAAAAAAAAAAAAATCCCATTTTTATTCATTGAATTTTATTAAACAGCAAAATAGAATAATTTTATTATAATATATTATCAAGTAATATATATATTTTCAAAGTTGGTAAATCTTACAATTTTTTATTCAAATAAAGTACAAACAAATAATAAATTGAATTGGCAAAAAATAAAAAATTAATGACATGAACTGAAAATTACAGAAATGAGAATGATAAAATTGCGGCAAACATGTTAATACCAGGTGAACTAAGATTATAAGCTAAAATACTGATAGCATAAATAACAAAGTTGAAACCATAAAATAAATATGCATAATTGTGTACGCTTGAGTACTTGCCAACATTTTTCGCACGTACACGCACTCTCATGTTCAAAAGAATCATCTTTTAGATATCTTTCTTCCTCTGATATTGGAGGAAGCGATAAGTATATTTTACACGTTTATTTGAATTATCTATAATCTATTAAATATCACATTAAGTGAGAATAATTTTTGGACGATTATAGCCATATTACAATTCAATCATTTCAATAATATTTTATTTTTCTTTTTTCAATATGTATTTAATTTACAAATTGCAATAAATACTATAATTAATTCTCGATTAATTAACATTCACATTCATTTAATTAATATAAATTAGAATTTTACATTCGCATTCGCATTCGCATTCACATTCACGTCCATATACCTATTATTAATTCTCAAATAATTAACATTAACATTCATTTAATTGATATTAACTAAAATTTCAAATTTAATGATGCGGTTCATTATTCAGGTCCATATATGCTAATTAGCATCCATTTCACTTAATTGGAAATTAAATTATATTATTTTTTGGACGATTATAGACACACTACAATTCAATTATTTCAATAATATCTTATTTTTCGTTTTCAATATGTATTTAATTTACAAATTATAATAAATACTATAATCAATTCTCAATTAATTAATATTCACATTCATTTAAATAATATTAATTAGAATTTCACATTCACATTCATATTCACGTTCATGTCCCTATTATTAATTCTCAATTAATTAACATTATTTATTTAATTAATATTAATTAAAATTTTAAATTCAATGATGCAGTTCATTATTCACATCCATATATGCTAATTAACATCCGATTCACTTGATTGAAAATTAAATTATATTCATTTATATAAATGATTTAACATTCATTGTCACTTATATATTACTTGATTTCAATTCTAAATTAATTAACATTCACGTTAATTCATGTATCATATTTGTCATTCATCTTTATTTATGCATTTATTTGTAATTCTAATACTCACATTTAAGTATGTATTTCACTATTTATGTGCTTTTATAATAATTAACATTTATTTTCAGAGGTTGCATTTATCTTATATTTAGATCAAAATGGTATATGAATGGTCAAATATTATTTTCACGATACTTATAAAACATTGCATAATAACGTGCAACGCAAGTTTACTTTCACTAGTATTACAAATATGAGTGAATTTTTACTTAATTTTGTGTAAATATTGCTATTGTAGGTAAAATCCTGACTTGGAGGCATTTGGAGAAAAAATTGATGATTTTCAATCTAAGTGCGTGTTCGGTAGAGATTAAAATCAGATTAAAATTGAAAAACTAGCCGTTATTGTTGACTTTTATTAGACAAGTGTGACCCAATAAAGGTTATATTTTCGATTTTAATTGAATTTTAAATTCTACCAAACAAACTCTAATTGAAGTTGAATCAAAGCAATTGAAGGTTAATCAAAATGCATGGTATTAATAAGAGACATTAAGGGTGCAGAGGAAAGTCACAAGTTTCGAGGAGTGAGATTCAACCTATTGAAAGTTTGGAGGACTAAATTGCACATTTCAAAACTTGTGCAGGACCAATTTTGAAAGATCATTAAGGTTTGAAGACCAAAATAGAAGCTTTTGAAAGTTTTAAAATACTATTGAAGATGATGAGAAAGGACCAAAATCGGACGAAAATCATGTAATAGGGACCAAATTGAAATAATTTCAAAAGCTCAGGGATGATCGCAATTTGCAAACGGAATTTCTATATGGAGAGTCCCATGAGAGTCTCATCGGATTACTCTATGAATTTTCGTCGTATCCGGAATCAAGGAAGGAAAAATTTCATTACTTTTATTTTTTATGTTTTCAGCGTATTCAGTCAAAACGTCAAAAATATGTTTCGAGTTTTATGTTATAAATATAATTTTGTTTACAAAAATGCATTTTAAGAAATATCAAACCTACGAGTTTTTTAATGTTTTTACAAAATAAAAACAACAAACCATACACCCTAAAATATTTATAATATTATTTCTTTTAACTAAACCTAATGATTTCATATAATGCAATAAAAATTTCAAAGTAATATAAAAAGAAAATGGTGAAATGGAAATATATGTTTGATAGGAAGAATATGTTACAAAAAATAAGTTTCATGGAAGGTATTTACAATTTTTGAAAAATTTGAGGCATTTCTGTAATAGTTTGTAACGTTGGGGATGCTACTGTAATTTTCCCTTTACAAAATTATCATAATAATTTACTAAGAAATCAACACAAATTCCCCCCCAATTTCTCCGAAATCAACACAAATCCTTCAATACCAAGGTAGCCCCAAATATTGAGGCCCTCAATTTCTACTTCAATTCCTAATTCTGGGTCTGGCAATTTGAAGGTTAGGGTTTCGAGATATTGTTCCCTTTCTGCATATAAAAATCAAATTTTGACACTGTCCCATTCCTGATACTGTTTGTTTTATTTTGTGTAATTTTAGAACTTTCTTTTGTGTGCGTATGGGCTTTTTGGGTGCATGATGTATAAATTGCATTGTTAAATGGGTGTTCTGGGATTTTCTTCTACATGTGTTTGATATTATATTCATAAACGGAGAGGCACTTTTGGTTCTTCTTGTTTATGAGACTGTGGTTACAGTTAGTTTTTTTTTCTCTCTGCTGTCGGCATATGGATTCAGTTTGTGAGCTTGTTAATTCTGTCTTTTTTTATACTTTGGCTCTTGGTTCTTTTTATGGGAGTTCCTATTACACGCCTCCCCGAAAGTCATTAATCGATTATTTTATTTGATCTGTGTATGTGTCTTGAGCTTTTGGTTATTTGTCATCTTCCTGAAGCTAGAAAAATTACGGTTTTCGGGTTCACTCTTTTTGTGCCTTGTTTAAGATTATAGTTTACTTTTATCCAAATTATAAGTGCTTATCTTATTCTCATATGCTGGTTAGTAACGCTACATTTGATAGTAGAAAAACTGAAAGCAAGTATTTTGGCGAATTGTTGTCCTAAGCTTGGTTGCAGTCTCTCATGGTTGGAATTTTTGAATTGTCTCACAATTGAAATGATAGTACTTCAAGTTTAGAGTTATATAGTCTATGAGTTTCATACGCTGGTGCAACCAAATTATGAAGATAATAGAAAAAAAGAAATATGAAGATAATTTTCCTTGCTCAGGAATTTTTCCGTGCAAAATTGTTCTTGAGTTTGTGCTCGTCGTGCTAACCGGTAAGTTGTAATACTCCAATTTTTCAGTGTTTCTTCCTGCTTTGAACATTTCTATGTGTGCCAATTTATATTTTAAGTTGGTGTTGAACTTTATTGTTATAAACTTTTTTGTCGTTTAGGATGTGGTGCTGAAACTATCTTTTCTTTTGGCCTATTTTGTCCATTCCTTGGCTCTTGGAATATTAAGCAAGGTTCACGCGGTTGTTTCGTGAATCAAGTCCTTCTGCCATTGGGCAATCGTTTTTCTCTGTCCCTTCTTTGGGGTTTGATTTACAAATGTTATCTGCATTTCAGCTCTTTGGCCTATTCTTTGATTGTTTGGCTTGATAAATGGATTTGATGAGGCCTTAGCTAATGGAGAATAAATTATCTACTTCCCTGGACACGAGAATGAAACTTGGTGTGTAATATCTACTTTCTCTTTCATCCATGAAATTTCCTCTATTTATATAAGGATTGTTCGTTCGAAAACTTGCCATTCTCCTACCTGCTACTCCCTATCTTTTAGGCTTATGAGCAGCTGTTGAGCCCACTAAGAATACCTGTATAATATATTAAAAGCAACAGCAACTATGCATCTTCAGTTCTTCACAGGCTAACTATCCCCCTTTCCATCTTCAGTACTATATAATATATTATAAGGAAATTTCTTGATTGCTCTCTAAAGATGGCAATATATAATTGCAAATCTCAAACAACTTGTTTATCTTGTGCTGAAAATCTTTTTGGAGATTAGATGTCCATCTTCTCCAAACGTTTTACTCTTTGCTCAAGTGATTGGGTTATGCCCAACTCTGATACGAAATGATACGAATGTGAATTGTTGGTATTGAAGAACAAAACAAAATAGAGAAATATAGCCAAAATGTTGGGTTAATTCGGGAATACTCGGACCTTCAAAATATTGGTTCGTGTTCGTAAATCAATACTTTGAAAGTCCGAATTTCTTCAAATTAACCCAACATTTCCGCTATACTTTCTTATTAAATTTTGTTCTTCGAACAATTCCTTTGTATCATAATGACACGAAGCAATTATAATTTTGAGGACAGCTGATCAACTATGTTCAAAAAAGATGTTGAAAATGCAATTTCCATTTGTTAATTTTTTACTTCATTTTCATTCTTCAAACCCCATTCTCTCTAAATCCAATTATTTGGGAGGGCCCCCACATATTCCACCGAGGTATTGTTTGTCTCAATGGGAAACAAATGGGACTTGGTGGTTCTAGAATCACAGCTGGAGATCAGGTGTCTCAATAGGATACAAATTCAACTTACTGGGAAACTAATTCCAAGATTGATCTCCCAATTTCTGGCTTAAACCGTGTGGCCCTTCCCTGATGTGAGAATTCATTGTGAAGTCCTCGTACATTTAATCACCTCGTTTCCAAAATTATTCCAAAAAAGTCAAAAGCAATTAAGTATGTCCAAAACTCAAACGAGTATTCCGATTTTAAGATTGACGTTTACAGATCGATCACCATCTTGGTGGCGTATAAACAGTAAAATTTCACTTCGGTTAAACACGTAAACAAAAATTAACATATAAGAGTTTAAGTTATTTCTCTTAACAAAATTGATGATTTTTTAGATGGAAATTCAAAATTGAATATGGTATCGAAGTCAATCAAAATATATTTGTCATTCATTTAATAATAATTATGCATATGTTAGGCTTTTGATGTGAAAAGATGAACTCATATGAGGAGTCGCGTTGAGGATAAGAAATAAATGAATACATGTAACCTTATCTAACATTTTAATCTTTTAAATGAGATGATTAACAACATATGATTATTATTAGCTTAATGAAATGAGTTAAAAAATAAAATAAAATAAAATTGCATTCAAATTTACACAAATCTGAACTAGACCTAAGTGAAGCTCTATTGACATGTTTCACCATACATATGTTGGCATCCTTTGACTGCCAATTGCTTCACATGACAATTCAGTAGTGTCACACCTTTGTACATTTGGGTAAGCTTGAAGGCAATTCAAATTACTTTTATGTAAACTTTTATTTGACTATGGTCCATTATAATTGTGCATAAAAAGTTGATCTTGACACAAAAGTAAGAATTATTTTTAAAGTAAGTGACTTATTTGTTTTTATCTTTAACTAATAGACAGACAAAAAAAGAAAAGTTAAGCTTAGCCGAACTTTCTAAGTAAATATTGATGCGCGTTGATTAGGTTTACAACTGGTTAGGTTTAGTTTCATTGATTATGAAACGTGAAGGTTAAGAATGTTCTCCTGCCGTACACAAGCTGGTTCTTTTTGCAATTGGGCTAAGGCTCTTTTTGACAAGCTTCTGTTTTTCCTTCTAGTTCTTGTAGACTAGCTTTCTTTAAAACTCTTCTAATCCGACAAAGTAATTTTTAAAAAATTATTCCATTATACGTTAAAGCAACTTATTAGTTTTAAAAACAATTTTTGACTTTTCAAAAAACTGTCAAATGGGTCCTTGGATTAGAAAGAAAGGCTTAACTAGTACATGTTTGGTGAAGAAATTCAGAGTATGTTTGGTGCACATTAAAATGAAAGAATGCATTTTTATGGAGTGATGTGATGCAGAATATGTGGTTGAAAATGAAGGAAAAGTTATTGATGTGATGGAAAATATTATTTTATTGAAGAATGTGTGGTTGAAAATGAGTAGAAGAATGAGAATGAAAAAAATAATGTGGACCAAACATGGGCTCTAAATCTTACTCTGTATATGCATAAAATTGCTGCTTTTTGTTGGATTTTGTGACCCAAATTAGGTAGGAATTTTTGGAAATATATTTTTCCTTCTTTGCACGTATTTGGAAAAATATTATTTTCTTTATTTCACGTGTTTTATTAGAAAAATATTGTTTTATTTATTTCACGTGATTTGTTTTTA
>CAIGRT010092053.1:0-11165 GCA_903798405.1 Fraxinus platypoda
CACGATATTGGTTGCAAAAGGCGTTTGCTACGACGAATCAACCAACACGATTGAACCTTTTAGCAACCAACTATTGGTCGCTGTAAGATCATATTTAGCGACCACAGTTTATTGGTCGCTGGAAAGCTTCACCGACGGTGAATTACCGACCAGTCAGCGACCACAGTTATTTGGTCGCTGCAAATCTTTAGCGACCAACAAATAACCTTTAGCGACCAATTTTTTTGGTCGCTGGATCCAATTTTTTTTTGTAGTGTACGGTCGCATGCCTCCATACTGGAATCACACTGAAGGCTAAGAAAGGCCTATGTGACCTTGTGCTCACACCTATGCGGCCGCATAGTGCAAAACTGAGATGCGTTTTTTCAAATTTCGTCTAAATTTCTATTTTAGTTAAAACTCTTTTATGGTATTTTTTTTTAATACATATTTTAAGGTTTAACTCCGTTTTTAATTAGATTTTAGGGATTTCATATATAAGATTATTCTTTTTACTGTAAAAATACACAATTTTGAGAAATATTATTGCGATGCATATTGCTTTTAACTCGTTTTTCATTGAATTAATTCCGAACTTATCAAGAATTAAATTCTTGTGGCGTTCATCAATTTAAGTAAGGTTCATAAGTTTTATGATCACGGGATTAAGATATTGTTAACAATTGTCTTGGTTGTTTGGTTTAATAATTTATTGGGTCGAGGTTTTCAAACGTTGATTCTTGATTTTCTTGAGTTTGATCTAATTTATCGTGGGTTTCGTAATTTCAATTGTTACGTCGGTTCACATCAAACAATCGATCAACGTTTTTATTCCATTTTTTTGCACATGCAAATTTATTTTTTCTAGTAGAGATAATTATGAGCAAAGAACTGATGTGTCCAAAAGTATAAATACCCCAAACTTTGCCAAGTGAAGGAATTCAATAATTGTGATTTGTGCAGGTAGTAATAGGATAATAAACTGGAAAAAGTGGAATTTGATTGAAATTCAAACCATATTTACATAAAAAGTACTGTTCGCATCTTAATACATTCAAATGATTTGGAGACTTAAATATTAAAAATTGCCTAAGATTCTAAGAAATCCCAGAAAGTCAGATTCTCGAGAAATGAATATATATGTCACGTGTTGATAATCGAATTATTGCGCAGTTAGGCGGTCTTAGAGGTAGAGGTGGGGTGGACTAGGTGGAGGAGCATATGGTGTCTGTTGGGGCTGGTTCAACACTTGGAGAGTCAGCGCTGCCACTTGTGCTGGATCCGCCGGAAATGAAAGGATTATAAAGGTTTGACAAATGATGTAAAATATTTATAAATGTACCAAAGTTGAACAAATGGTTGTGTAGCTCATATGGTATAGCGTTAACTTTGCATATGAAAGGCATAGGGTTCGATACCGGGAACCTCCAATCCTTGTTTTAAATTTTTAGCTACAAAATTGGTTAAAAGCAAAATTTTATGTCTCATTTGCAATAAATAAGATTCAAACCTATACTCACTATATGATAGTGAAAAGCTTGACCATTATGTCAAGTGAAGGCTATTAATAATAAATTTGACAAGAAGTTTTATCAAAGTAATAGACTCTTTGCTTTAAACATTATTATGATTAACTAAAATTCGACCTTGCAAAGACTCAGTGGTTGAATCGCTGACCCGATAATTTATCCAATTAACGATCGGGCAGGTATGATAACTATGCTCCATATATACTTTTATTGTTAGGTTTTATCGATTTATTCTTAAAATTTAATTTTGGACAATCTAAGTAGTGCTCTTTATGCTTTTAAGAGTTCGAAAAATATTTTATTTTTTCATTGTTATAAAAGTTTCGCCTAAGTTCAGAACATGTATTTACCGTTTAATCATGATTTACGTATATACTTTATCTTGTCTCTCTTAAGTTCGTAAAAAATGAAACTTGATCATACGTATATGATTCAAAAAATATTTTTTTCTTGTTTTTTTTGGATTGTATTGGATTAGATTTTTATGTGTATGACTTTTACGTTTATATTATTGAATTTTTTTAATATTATTAAATTAAATATTAATAAATAATCTCGCTATTGCTACCGTCAACGGTCAACGACCCGCCCTAACTCACTCGACTTTTTGAATCCGCCCCTTGTTGCGGTGAACTACGAAGTAGAGTTGACGATGGATTGGAATGTGGATCTGGAGGTGGACTTCGGAGGAGGAGTAGGAGGTGTGGAGGACTGGGAGGTGGAGCTGGCGGTGGACTAGAACGAGGAGCTGGTGGTGATGGTGGTGGTGGTGTGACGTTCAGATGGTTCTAGTGGTGGATTGACGGCTGGGTAGAGTGGAGTGGAGTGGAGTGGAGTGGAGTGGGGTGGGATGGGATGGGGTGAAAAGTTTTTGTGACAAATTATTTGGGTGATTGTGACCAATAAATTGATTAACTTGTGATCGATAAAATAAATAATTTGTGATCAATAAAAATATGTGACTAAAAATATGTGAGATTGCGATTAAATTTGTAATCGTATCTCACAATTTGTTAAGTTGTGACCAACTAATTGGATATTTATAATCGTAAAATAACTCGTGACCTATAAAATATGTGATTTTCGAACGAGAAATAATGTTTGATCAATTAATTTGATAATTTCTTATCGATAAATAAGTTGTAACCTATAAAAATTTTAATTTGTGATTGTAACGTTCTATGGTTGTGACCAGCACGTAATTGTGACCACAAACTTTATAATGTTGTGAACTTAATATATTTAAAATAAAATATTTTTAATTATCTAATTAATTAATAAAAAATAATTATGACCCGATTTTTGAAATTTTAAAATAATTTTTTTAATTTTAAAATTGTATCTTTCAAATATCTTAGATAAATATTGTTCCCATAGTAAATTGCAAATCCTATAAAATTTGTGGACAAAAAGATATTTAAAATTTCTTAATTTAAAACTTGTATCTTTCAAATATCTTAGACAAATATTATTCCTATGGTAAATTGCAAATCCTATAAAATTTGTGGACAAAAAGATATTCGATCAGATACAAACATGTTGCAGTATTAGAAATGTCTAGACATTACCAGAGACAAATTTTAAACTTAACGAACAAATACAGTGCTGATTGCTTTTTTCTTAATTAACTGACGCTGCAAACAGAAGGCCTCATAAAACGCTCTATGCTTGGCTAACCATTCATTTTCTTAATTAATCCCTTTCTCTCTCTATACATCGCCCTTTCTCTCTCTACAACTCTTGATATTTTTCATGGCAGAACATTCAAGGTCAAACGCCCAAGATTTTCACAATTTTCTAGGATTTGGAAATGTCTGTAGAGCATGCAAATCATTTGTATCGAGTTGCTACCAAGATAAGAATAATGGGTCTCCAAAAAAAGCAGAAATTGATGGAAAAAAGTCAAAATCCATTGAGGAAGATTTCAAGGTAAATTCCCATCCAATTGCAATCTAGGGTTTAAATTTTAATATCATTTTGAAATCTTGAATAATTTATCCTTTGTCAATAGCTATATGGATATTTCCTTCGTATGTGTTTCTATAAAGCAGAAAATATTTAATTTTATTTCGAGAAAAGTAACAAAGACATGCATATACGAGAATATATGAAACACGATACCATAAATATGGTTGAAAGAAACCTATATGCTTCAACGAGGTCGCGTATGAGTCGAGTTGAGTCGAGTAACTAATTGGATCCTATTTTGATTGGACTAATAGAGTTTTATTTGAACTATACTGGCTCCTATGGCTTATTTACATATTTTCGATTAGTTTTACTATGATAGAAACTCTAATTAATGATTCAGTCTGTAATTTTCATCCATTATATTTGCAGAATTCTACAGACAAAGAAGCCATGCAAGATTCAAGACTGAAGCCCCATGGATCTCCAAAAAGTTTATTCAAGCACAAAGCTTCTAATAAACACTTGAAAAGCTCCTCGTCCCAGTCAAGAAGCACCAGCAGAAATCAGGCGGCAGCCACACCCTCCCTGTCGAAAAGCATGAGCGGTAGGAGCAGCGTCGACAGCAGAAGTCAGACAGCGGCCACACCCTCGCTCTCGAAAACTATGAGCCGTAGGAATAGCGTGGATGGGGCATCGGCAGCGGCCTCACTTTCGAGAATGGCAAGTATCAAGAGGGGCTCAACTCCCATCATGTATTCCAACTCCAGTGGACTGATTAAACCCCCCTCAATTGAGCAACAACTTGAATGCACACTCGAGGAGTTGTGTTTCGGAAGCATCAAGAAGATCAAGATCATAAGAGATGCAATCACAGACGATGGGTAATTTCATCGTTGAACCACCTAATCTAAAAACTTAACTAACAATTCCAATCTTTGAATTATGTCTTCAACTTATCACCCAAGTGTAGACGATGTTATATAATTTTCATGGTGGTATGGCCTAAACTAAGAACTTCAGTATGATACTATGTTGAACTGCCTCGTCTAAAAATCCTCTTCTTTTAGCTGAGGTGGTTGAAACATTTATGAAATTGTGCGTGTTAGAATTTGAATGAAAAAATGAACTCGACCTATATGCAACCCTAATGACATGTTTGGAAAAGAGAATTGGACGAGACAGTGTAAAAATAAGTTAATCTTGTATATTGTACTATTCAGTCAGAATATACCCTTTATTCTTCTTTACTACTATCTTTCACAAACGGGAAATCAAACTCACTCAAGACATTCTTTCCATTTTGCCAGGCAAATTATAGAAGAAGATGAAGTGCTAACAGTGAAAGTGAAGCCAGGATGGACGAAAGGAACACGAATAACATTTGAGGGCATGGGGAACGAGACACCGGGCACTTACCCTGCAGACGTAATCTTTATCGTAGCAGAAAAACGACATCCCTTGTTCATCAGAGAAGGAGATGATTTACGGTTAACGGTAGAGATTCCATTAGTAGAAGCTCTAACAGGTTGCAATATCTCAGTCCCTTTATTAGGAGGACAAGAAATGAACTTGACAATTGATGAGATAATTCATCCTGGTTATGAAAAGATTTTACAAGGACAAGGCATGGCAATGCAGAAAGAATCAGGCAAGAGAGGGAATTTACTTATTAAATTTTTGGTTAAGTTTCCTGAACTGACAAATCAACAGAGATTTGATGTTGTTAATATTTTGACGATTGATAATTGTTGATTGATGATTTTTTTTTTCCTTTTTTTAACTTCTTTTGAATTCTTCTTACTTTTTTTTTTTCAATGATATGATTTAGGGTTACCTTCGATCATGTTCGGCTTAGATTAAAAGTGAATTTTCTACTGACAAATTTGGGGTTCACTAGGTGATGTTTTTCACCACTTCGTTTAGTTCATGGCTAGATTGTTACAGTTGATTTGGTTAGAAAATATGTCGGTAAAAAAGGATCAATTTTTCGAAAATTTGTGATTCGACTAATGTGTTCGATGATTATACACTAGTAAAAATCTTATTGGCAGGACTTTAGTTTCACGTTAAAAGAATGAAAAAATATGAATTCATATTCATGCACGAAGCCATTGTTTAATTTGGCTAAAATTTATATTTTTGGTAGATTTTGAAAAAAAGTTGATAATATGTGCGATCAAAAAATTGATAAAAGTTGCGAGTCTCATAAAATGTATGATTGAAAATAAGTTTGAAAAAATAAATTTTAAAATAATTGGGGCCAAACGGGGGCGAAATAAGCTTTACGGACTTGTATCTACATAACTAGTGAGAAAAACGTATTTTTTAACTCTCTTTTGTACATACGTAGGTAAAACTAGGATAATTGTTATGTACAATGTTCCACAAGCACCAAAATTAAGTTAGTTTCCATCATGAAACTTGGTCGTTGAGATATCTCTCGGCTATGGCAGCGTGAGTTGCTGCGCCTATTGGGAGGACATTTTCATCTATCATGAAATGTGGCGAATGTGCCGAGTGTATTGAGCCTAGAGTCTCGTTCATAATGCCAATGTAGTAGAAGGCTGCAGGAATCACCTCAGAGTAGAATGAGAAGTCCTCGCTCCCCATTACTGGCTGAACCACTTGGAAATTTTTGGGTCCTGTCAAATCAGTGGAGACCTTCTTCACATGTTCATACAGGTGGTCATCGTTCACCATTGGCGGGTAAATTGTGTCAGCATCCTTAAAAAAGTCAACTGTGGCCGAACATTTGAAAACCCGAGCTTGGTTTACAATTACCTGTTTGAGACATTGGAATCGTTTCATTAGAACAATCGACTTAATATATAGTCACATTTTGGTATTGCTCAGTGTGCTGGACTGAACACGACAACTAACAACTTTTTCCAAGCTCGGATTAGTTCTTGGACAAACCTCTTCTATTCTTTTGACAAGTTGGTAGAAACTCGCATTAGAAAATGCCCTTAAGGTGCCACCAAATTCGACCCGATCTGGTATAACATCAAGATCATCTCCACTGTTGAAGAAAGTTACTGAGACTACCTGAGAAATCAAACAAAATGCAAATATCATTCAGATTTCTGTAACAATGTTGAACAGCCTCATCTAAAAATTTAAGCTTTTTAGAGATGATACAAACTTATTTATATAAATTTATGTCCTTTAGTTGACGTGTAAAAAGGATAATTCAGATGGATGTAAATGCGAATTTTCAGATAATTACTCACTTGAGAGTCCAAGGGATTCGCTTCTCGAGAAACGATACCCTGTAAGCTGATCACGGCTGCTGAGGCTGCAAAGATAGGGTCAACCGACTTGTGGGGATTTGCGGCTTGGCCACGTTTACCGGTTATAACAGCTCTGAAGAAGCCACAACCGGCGAGTAAAGGACCGGTTCTCGACCCAATGACACCAGTAGGGAGCCGATGGGATACATGCACTGCAAATATAGCCTCGACATCCTCAAGGGCACCATCTGCTATCATTCTTTTTGCTCCATTTCCAGCTTCTTCGGCTGGCTGAAAAAGTAGTATCACAGTCCCCTGTCACATGAAGTAATATTAGCTAAGGATGAACAGAAACTTCAAAACAGCTAGTGATAATGAGAAGGATTGTGCTTCAGGTTTCATAGAGAACAAGTAAATTCAGAGGCCAATCTTTGAAAAGGTCCACTACCATTGTCAATTTTTGGTGGTGGGACGGCTGGTCCAGAAAACCACCTTTCTTGCTCATTTCATCCTAGTGTAAAAATAAAACATGCCTGTCTTGCCGAATGATAGGTATAAAATGCTATCAAATTTCTTAAGGTTTAAGCAAATATTGCTTCCCGCTTAAGTTAAAATTGACACGAAATATAGTGTTACGTTTTATCCAAAAGTAGCTCAAGAAATACACTCAATCGTCACATTTAGTTCAACCATGTATCTTGAATCAAAATCGCACGTTATTTTCGAAAACCAATCCTCTCCGTACAATTAGATGGAAAAGTTCGAGAACTACAATCTTCACCTCACGACAAATCAATTCACCTTGTTCTCGAGTCCTACGTTAAGGGTTTTCATTAACAGGGGTTCCTTTGAAAATGTCCCCACTGAAAAGATAAATACCTAATTCATGGTTACCACTGCACATTAAAATTATGGTCCTTGAAAGTAGTTGGCAGTCATAATCAGAAAAAAAAAAAAAAAAAACCTTTTTAACTTTTCTTCCAAACTCAAAAAATGCAGAACATCATTTACTGCATTTATCTTTACGTGTCACCTATAAATTATTATAGGAAGTGAAGTTACTTTTCACAAAAATTAGATTTTGCACTGAAACTTCAAACAGATAAAGTGAACACGTTTGGCAAAAAGGTTATTAAAAATTTCCAAAAGATGCATTTTGTAATAGTCGATGAATATTGGCTTACCCACATGGGGGTTCATGATAGGACTAATATTTGAACTTATCATATGTTTGGTAAGATCGACTAGACATTCCACTGTAAAGTCGAGTCATATCACATAATTTGGTAACGTCGACTTGACATTTCACTGTAGAGTCAGGTCATAACCACATACTTTTATGACAACGGAAACATGCTGATATGCAGAGTATGTGGGGCCTTTTTTCACCAAAATATGTCTATACACTAAAATAGCAAAGCAGGTATGCTTTCACTTCAAGTTTTATTACATCTACTAAGAATCCATGAACCAATTTTCTGCCTTTTTCTTAGGCTCATGTAGTCCACATAAAGTGATACCCCATATTAAAAGTATTATCAACTTAACTGAACGGTTAACAATAAGCTGAAATGCTCGACATAACTCGACTATGTTACGTATCACACACGGCAATGTTGAAATTGTATGTATCAAAGAGTTCTAGAGTTTCAAAGTATCAAATAACGAAGAAACGCTTCAATTATAAACTATAGATCAAGAATCGCATGTACTTGTACGAAGTATACTAGAACGGGCGAAAATTCGGCGTACCTGTAAATGATTTTCGCGTGCTTTCAAAATCTTCGCCGCACCTATAAGCATGGCCACATGAACATCATGTCCACACGCATGCATTTTACCATCATTTTTGCTTTTGTGCTCCCATTCAACAAGTTCCTACAATGACATACAAGGGAAATACAGAACTTAAGCAAACTTTAAAAAGAACATTGTCCATTATCCAAGCATGGTCCCCCTTTAATCACTCTGCATACAAAAAGTGTGTAATACGTAGAGGGGGCTTATTTGATGCGTTTTTCTTCCTTAAAACTGTCTAGTGCCATCAAATCTAGCATATCAAACCAGCTAGTACTGCACGTTTGATGCACAGTATTAGAAATCTACGATCACGGTCTAGATTTTAACTTCCATTTTTTTGGGATTCGTGTTCAATCCACTTGAAATCCAGTGTACCCAACTGGACAAAAGGGGATGTTTGGATATTGTTTCGACCGTATTTCTTTCTTAATCCTGTCAACTACTGTCGAATCCAGCATACTATACAAGCCGACGAACAAGATTTCAATTTTAATTTTTTTTCTTAATCCAGTTAAATCTAGCCTACCAAGCACGCTAATAAAGAATAAACAGGGGAAGAAGAAGTAAAACCTGAATAGGTAGAGCATCCATATCAGCCCTGAGTGCAACAAAAGGAGGCCCTCCAGTGCCAATCATGGCTCTAATCCCAGTTTTAGCCAAAGGAAACTTGTAATCAATTTCCATTCTATCCAATTCACGACGAATAAGCATACTCGTTTCGACTTCTTCGAAAGCAAGTTCTGGGTTCTCATGGATTCTTCTCCTCACTGATTTAATCCATTTTACATTTTCTGGGTTCATTGCAATCCTCAAAATCTCCTCAGAACAAGCTCTGTTCCATACACTGCAATATGTATCCAAACTTGGGATCAAGGATTTCTTTCCCGATGAAGAATTGGATTTGAAACTGGGCGTGTTCAAAATCGAAATTATTGGATCAAAATAGGAGAAATCATTACTTGGTTTTGCTGTAACTGATATGATCATGTGAAAAAGAAAGCAAAAGGTTGAAATAACTGAGAGATTGTGAAGAATCTCCATTTTTTTTTTTTTTGTTTGTAAATTATCGTTGAGAGAGAGAGAGAGAGGATTATAGGGAGAATGATTGAACTAATTTATGGAGATTAAAAGTTGGACAGAGAAGAAGACGACGGTGGAGGTGAAGAAGAATATGAGCACGTGGGAATAAAACGGACTAATTTATATATGTCACGTTGAGGAATTTGTGCAGAAAACGTTACAATCAAGTACGGTGGGGTCCACTATTTGTTATGGGGCGGGTGGCGGACTGGGTATGGGTAAGGGTCAGTGTAAAGGTAGTCCATGTATGATTTGATTTGATTTGACGAGATAATTTTTATGTAAGTTTAGGCATAATTAGTCACTAACTTATTACCTTATAGCAAACAGATCCCTAATCTATTTGTTAGAATTTATTAGAGACGGAAGGGGTCCGATTTGGAAGATTTTCGAATCAAATCGATTAAAATGGTTTGAGACTCAAATATAAAACAAACGGTTTGGTTTNACTTATTACCTTATAGCAAACAGATCCCTAATCTATTTGTTAGAATTTATTAGAGACGGAAGGGGTCCGATTTGGAAGATTTTCGAATCAAATCGATTAAAATGGTTTGAGACTCAAATATAAAACAAACGGTTTGGTTTGGTTTTGTTTTACACTACAGTTTCGTCGTATTCGCTTTATCATCACTAGTTCAGTAATTAAAATATCTTTTGATTTTATTGGTCGTGAAATAAGACATTATACATATCAAACAATAAATTCAAATCCTACAAAACCATACGAATAAATACAATAAAGTGTTCCCTTAAATTTAAAAGTTAAATCTTTACAAGAATAAAATCTAATTGGTACATGAATCCAGTGTAATCGAAAACGAATTATGTAGAAAAGTTGAGAATGAAAACTACAACTAATAGAAATAATTTTACAAAAGGTTGGAATTGAATAAATATATGAAAATAAAGGCACTACAATATAATAATTACAAAATTATACTATTAAAGATATGGGGGCGACATATTATCGAGATTGTAGAGATTCAAAAATGTGATGAAATTGATTCACCACTCGTCCCAATTTATAAACCCTGAATTCAATAAAAAATTTAATTGGACATATGAGGATGCTTAATGGATGGCACACTGCTGATGCGGGTGCCATTAAAATCACCCATGTAGAGTGTAGTGCTACCCGAGCCGTGGGTTGGTATAACCTCTAGTCGCAGCTCAACTCGTGTGAGCCGACAAAAGACTTATACTAGATTTTCGTTGTTCAGCTTGTGTCCTACTTTCCACACCTAGTGAATTTAGAAAAATGAAAGGTTGGAGATTTAAATGTGAAAAGAAAATAAACTAAGGCCTCATTTGCCACTATGATAATAGATTGAGGATTAATGCTCTCTCTAAACTATGGCTAAAGCCACTCAAACAGAAAAAATTGACAGGAATTGGAAACAAACTCACGTGGCAGATTGTGATTCGTCCATTTTTTAAAAAAAGTTTTCCACTTTCCAATGAATTCCCGCCAAGTGTGTCTGTCACCATTTTTCTGTCAATTTTGTCTGTTTGAGTAGCATGGCTTGTGAGTTCTAGAGAGAGAGAGAGATTTTAGGCTCGTGCTTTTGAATAATGGAAGCATGGCTGCTTGGATTATTAATTTATTTCTTATGTTACAACGTACGAGTGGATA
>CAIGRT010092062.1:0-10912 GCA_903798405.1 Fraxinus platypoda
GAGGAAAACGAATTACACTTTGACCGTTTGATTGCAACGTGGAAATGAAAATCGAATTTCAAGGTACAACTACTTTAAACTGCTCTTTTTTTCCATGGAAAACCAATTTCTATGGATTTAGTGAGTTTTTATTTTCCAACTAACATGAAATTGAAATTCCTTTCCACATTTGCCTATAAAACGGACCCTTATTGTCATTACTTCTTTTCAAAAGATTTTTTATTTGATATTAAGTCTTGCCTCTATTGAAAAAAGATTTTAGTTCTGCCTCTTTTTCAATATTATCAATATATTATACATTATATTTTTGTTTTCTTACCTTTTCTTCCCTCCGCATTTTAAGTACTAAATGTAGGGCTGACAGATACACAAATTGGACTAAAAATCGAATTAAAGTTGATTAAACTGTGTGAACGAAAAGTTAAATTGTCAATTCCATAAAACATATTATTGACTTTAACTTAAATTTACCTTTTTAACTAAATCAAACGGCTTAAAATGGACTAATAAATGATTTAAAACTGGAAAACTTATTTTGGAAGTCCATGATGTACCCTTCACTAGTTGATCCAGTTGTAACACTGATTCGTGTGCAGATGCTATCTGGCAATTTCAATTTTGACTCGTAGACCTTTCAACACGTTGGCAAGTCACCCAACGCATAGTGCTTCTCACGTCGAAAATCCCACAATCGTATCGCTACACAAGCATATAAAAATTTCCAAGAATATGCACCATACAGAAACACAAACTGCCAACAAAATAATCAGTCCATTGCACATTGTAGAGAGCCAACATGAGGTCGTGGTGGTGCTGTGTAATTGCCTTCGTCCTCAGTCTTCATCTGTCCAATTCTGCAGCACAGACGCCTCGGATTCCTAACAAGACTAAGCCACGGACAATGCCAACGACTAGACCTTCAGCAGATCATCTGTCCACAGCATATTATGCAAAATCATGCCCAAATCTTGAAGCCATCGTCAATCAGAAAGTGAATGCTTGGATTAAACAGGATTCGACAATTGCTGCTAGCATTATCCGCCTGCATTTCCATGACTGCGCCGTTAGAGTAATTAATTTCGTTTTCTAATTTATGTTCTCTAACCAAAATATGATTTATGTTACAGCATCTCATATAAGTTTGGGTCGTTTCTCAGAGTCTAACCAAATAAGATTAATTCTAGAGTTAAAGGCTCGATATGAAAGACGATCAGCTCTAGAACTTTTAGTGCCATATCTTCCAAAACCAATTCCTTAGGAGTTTGGACCGTGTCAGTGTCCCAGTTGATCTTATATATACCTTTTGTGTTTTATAACGAAATTATGATATTTCCATTTGGAACTAATAGTTTTGATCCTTATTGCTGCCTCGTGTGGGAGTTTGGGCCGTGTCTGAGTTCCATAATTCCATTGTGGCTGATCATGTATGCACTTGCAGGGATGTGATGCTTCAATTTTGCTGAATCATCTAGGCAGTGAAAGAAGCGCTCATGCAAGCAAGACACTACGAGGGTTCGCATTAATTGATGAGATCAAGGCTGAGGTGGAAAGGCAGTGTCCGCGAACTGTCTCCTGTGCAGACATACTCACTGCCGCAGCTAGAGACGCAACTATTCTCGCAGGAGGTCCTTTCTGGCAAGTGCCATTTGGGAGGAAAGATGGACGGGTATTGTTGAACCACCTCATCTAAAAGTTTAAGTCGTTACAGATCTTAAATGACATTTTTTCTTTTGTCCATTTAAAGCCCAATAGGTGATGCTAAATTTTGTCTTCAACAACAGGTATCTCTTGCTACAGAAGCCAACATGGTTCCCCAGGGGCACGAGAACATCACTTCCTTGATTGGCTTATTCCAAAAACTCGGTCTAAACATACTCGATCTTGTTGTCCTCTCGGGTGCACACACCATAGGCAGAAGCAGTTGCTCTTCTATTCAGCAAAGGTTCTCCAACTTCAATGGAACAAGAAAACCCGATCCATCTATTGATATCAATTATCTGAATTCTCTGAAGAGACTGTGTAAATTGGGCACTAATTTTGTTAACCTTGATGTCACAACTCCAAGGACATTTGATTTGGCTTACTACACAAATCTTGAAAAGAAAATGGGATTGCTGTCCACCGATCAATTGCTTCATTCAGATTCAAGAACTTCACCTCTAGTTGATGCCTTGGCATCTCAGGCACAGCTCTTTACCAGCCAATTTGCAGTGTCTATGGTGAATTTGGGAAATGTGCAAGTTCTTACTGGCAAAATGCAAGGGGAAATAAGAAGAAATTGCAATTTTGTCAATTCTTGAGCACTTGTGTCTGCCTTAATGTTTCCATCTGTTGATTCTTCTGCTTCTTAATGTGTTTGGAAGTTTTTTTCTTCATAATTATTGTAATATGTTTATGTCTGATCAAGTAATTAGTGTTGTATGGGTCTAGGGTAGAGTCATATTTATAAATCGGCCTGGCACGATCTAGTTTGAGACTGTCCATGCCGGTTCATCCATGTCATGCCTACAACTTTTATAATTTTTTCTTCTTTTGAAAATGAAGGGAATTGGAGATTCATATTCGCAACTATATAGAAGAGATGAGTCATGCCGTGATAAATTAGATCGTGCTTTTCACTTGTCAAGTTAGCCCCTGTTTGTTTGACATTATTTTAACACAAGAATGATTTTTTGAATCCTTTTTTTTTTCAAATTTGTGGATCCCAACCCGAGATAGATTGGTCAAAAATGGCGACTGAGACCCCTAATTCTACTTAAAATGCCAAACAAACAGGGGCTTATTTTGAATACGGACAACCAAATATTTTGATACCATATTTTAGGGTAAGTCTCGACCCAGGCATCTAATTGAGCGCTAACCGCTAAGTGACCATCCTAACATAATCTAAAGTTTGAACTAATCTCAACTCAACAACAACACTTCACACCGTATCGAGGTATGATTGATGTTAGTGATTTAGAGGTTGGAGTGTAGTAAAGTTTACAACCAATTCATTCACATAATTCTCAAGAGAGGTGACAATTATGTACCTTCTCGACTCGTCTCTATATTTGTTCCTCGAGACCCTTCCATTTTAAGGTAAAAGAAAATATGTTTCTCATAATTATTCCTAACCTTAAACCCCTAATTGAAAATCGTAAATCGATCTCTACTATATCTTGTGCATAAGTGCTAAACTTCCAACTTTGAGCTCTTTAATTTTCTTGTCGATGATTAAAAAAATGTAATTGAATCTTGTTCCATGTTTGGCTATGTAGATTTTTTTTTTAATATTAAAACTCTTGTATTAGGAGGGGAGATTTTGTTGTAAATTTATGAAAAGGGAAATTTGACCAACCTCTATTTTATACCATTTACTGTTCCAAATATTGCATGAGTTTAGGGAGTTGCGCCGTTGAACCAATATCAACATTTCCACACTAATTTTATTTATTTATTTTTACTTTTTTTAACGTTTTGTCTTGTGGGGTGCCGATAGTGATAGTATTGGAAATATTCTCCTATCCACGGTGAGCAGAATAAGACTACCCACCTGCTGATGGGCAGGAGAACCCAACGTTGGATTCTTTCCGAGTGAGCATTATAAGACTTCCCACCGTGGGCAGAAAAACAGCTCTGGTGATAGTATACTGCGATTCATTCTTTTTATTATATATATATGTCTTGTGGAGTGTCGATAGCGATAGTATACTGCGATTCATTCTTTCTATTATATATATATATATTACTCAATTCAATAATTGAGTGACTTTATTTGTGGTCCGTGGGTGAGTAGATGGATCAATCAGAATTTCCATTACTTGATCGAGATTAATATTTATATTATATTTTTTATTAATTATACAACAATTTAATTCATTTAAAGTACTTCCATTTTTTTTTTCAATTATAGCACTTACATCTTAAATTTTTTGATATGTTTTTATTCTTGAACTTGCGTTAATAAATAACATCCCGTCTTTAATAATGATTTTCGTTCAAAAATTTGTTGAGGGAATATAAAATGATTTATTTATCATCTTATTTTAAGTAATAAAAAGAATATATTTTTCTCTCATTTCAAAAATACGCTAATACAATATTTTTATTAAAATTATGTGCTAATTAATTAAAAGTTAAAAAATCATCAAAATTCATAAATATGATGCAATAAATGAATTTAATTATGGCGAAACGTAAATTTCAACTTTAATAAGCCAAAATCCTTATCCAAATCAATTATGGCGAAGAAGGCGGTGCTGATCGGGTGCAACTATCCAGGAACGAAGGCTGAGCTGAAAGGATGCATCAACGATGTGCGGAGAATGTACAAGTGCTTGATCGAACGTTACGGATTCTCGGAGGACGATATCACGGTGCTTATAGATACAGATGATTCTTTTACGCAGCCTACTGGCAGGAATATACGCAATGCACTTGCCGATCTGGTGCGGTCCGCCGAGCCCCGTGACTATCTGTTTGTTCACTATAGTGGGCACGGCACCCGCGTTCCGGCGGAGACCGGCGAGGATGACGATACTGGATATGATGAGTGTATTGTTCCTACTGATATGAATCTAATCACAGGTAGGTACCTGATTTCTCTCTCTCTAACGATTTGATGATTTGTGTGGGTGATTATACAATTACTTGTGCTAAGTGTTAAAAAATGGTGTGGGATGCTGGTAGATGGATCATGATCTGAAGCTGATAACTGTGAATTTCTGATCAGGATGCAAGATCAAGGTAGAAGCGTTACAGGACGAAAATTGTCCATTTTTCTATTGACCTGTCTCTAATCTCAGATTGTGTGTTCGTGGGGAGTGCTTGCTTATGATCTAACTCCGGCCCTGGCCTGGCAAATAGTCTAGACCAAAAGTTTCTAAGGATGTAATTGCTTTGAATAATTAATTAGATGAATTGTAAACTAGCAAAAAAGGATTAAACTGGTTTGAATTTGATGGACAATTGAGTGGTTCTGGATTACCTTGCTAGAAAACTACATTATTGCTCCGGGACAGTCCAAAATTTATGACATTCTAATTTCTAATAGTTGAGCTCTGTTCTGTGCTACCTCCACTTTTCCCCGATGTTTTTCATTTTTGGTTATGTGGTGCATATACTGCAATATATCTGCAGACGCATGTATACTTGTAAATTATATGTCTCACAAAGGCAGGGTAATCTTAACAGAAGTCGCATGTTTCTAGTTGGTGTATGTATCGCGAAAATATGATTTAAATTCACAAAGAAACTATTTGGAAAATAGTATATGAAAATTTAATCAGGGATGCCTACAATAGGAAGATTGTTATTTTTTTCGTCCAACATGATAATGTTTATGTCACCTAAGCGAGGGACGGATCCAGAGGCAAGTCTAAGCTTCTTGGCGAGTGCACTAGACAGTTATTTGTCTTCGTGCTTTGTTTCTGCAAGATCTTAACTTGTCACAACGCTTGTTGATAGAAAGCATTTAGTCTAATAACTATTACATTCGAAAATAGGAAATTTTGGTGTTTTGGGCTCACTTGTTGAAGAATGTTTGGTGATCAGATGATGATTTCAGAGAGCTAGTAGACCAAGTTCCTGAGGGTTGCTGCATCACGATCGTGTCTGATTCTTGTCACAGTGGAGGCCTCATAGATGAGGCCAAGGAGCAGATTGGAGAGAGCACCGGGGGAAATGATGAAGATGACAGCCATGGATCTGGTTTTGGATTTAAGAACTTCTTGAAACGTAGTGTTGAAGATGCTATTGAATCTCGTGGTATTCACATTCCATCTGAATTTGGATTTGGCCATCATCATCAGCAACAAAATGAGGATGCTGGGGAAGAAGAATTCACTGAAGGAGGTCAAGGGCTAGGCTACGTGAAGAACAAATCCTTGCCCATTTCAACTCTCATTGAGATACTGAAGCAAAAAACTGGAAAGGATGATATAGATGTCGGCAACATAAGGCCAACACTTTTTGATGCCTTTGGAGAAGACTCTAGTCCTAAGGTGAAGAAATTCATGAATGTCATCATGAGCAAACTCCAGCATCAAGGTGAAGGAGAGGGCGAGGGTGGTGGGTTTTTGGGGATGGTTGGAAGTTTGGCCCAGCAGTTTCTGCAGCAGAAGCTTGAAGAAAATGATGAGAGCTATGCTAAACCCGCCCTGGAAACACATGTCGGTAGCAAACAGGAAGCCTACGCTGGTTCAACCAAACGAGCACTCCCGGATGGCGGTATTCTGATCAGCGGCTGCCAAACAGACCAAACATCTGCTGACGCTAGCCCATCAGGAAATGCCAGCGAAGCTTATGGTGCTCTTAGCAATGCAATTCAGACAATAATTGCAGAATCAGATGGCCAAGTGAGTAACCAGGAGCTTGTTCTGAAGGCAAGGCAGATGTTGAAGAGACAGGGTTTCACACAGCGTCCAGGACTCTATTGCAGTGACCAACACATTGATGCTCCTTTTGTACGCTAATAAGGTCGTCCTTGGTGAGTTTCAAACACAAGGCGCGTGCTTTGTGCTATTTCGAAGAATAATCCAATGCTGCAAATGCAGTTGTAAGAACGGTGTATAATGTTTAGCTGTGTCTTTGTAAGGAATGCTCGTGTTGGTTTGGTGCTTTTATTTGTGCTTGTGTACAATAATTATTTGGGCAAAATTGCATTATTCACATTCTGTTATGTATTTTGAGGAGCAACTCAGGGCACACAACAAAAAACCAGCACTCATTTGGGAATATATTATAGTTAGTTTAAATTATAAATGAATTCTAGATAAGTGAATAGTACTTTTGGATCTAACGATATGTATATAAAAAGCAAGTTTGACAAATTTTATTTATGATACATAAATAGGTGAAACAGGCATTGAAACTTCTTTTCCCAAATACTTGAAGACTTCATGAACATTTTCCAAATACTTCGTTTGGTTAATTGTTAGATCTACAAAAACTTGGATTTCAAACAAAAATAAATTTTGTATTATTATGAATTGCGGTTGTTACCAGCTTCTTTGCATCAAAACTAAATCCACTTGAATATAACTCGCTGCCTATGACAAATGTGTGTATGATTTACAAATTATATGCCGAAAAATGGGGCACAAATAATTAAAGATCTTCAGTGTTGCTTTGTATCCAGTTCAGGATCATGAATCTCAAGAATAATAGCGTTTTCAATGGTGATGCTGAGGCAGGTTTTTTCAGTTGAACTCCATATTGCACACCAACTTTGCTGCATCTCGACTGTTTAGAGCAGAAAGATGTGGACGACCCCTTGAGGAAATTCGCAAAACAAAACTTCCAGTGGGTTCCTCTCATTCGTTGATGTCTTGGACCCAAGCCAAATCTGCCAATGAAAAGTTGTCATTTTTTAAAATAAATACGATCTAGTGCAGTATTATAAATCTAAAGTAAGTAATAATCTTCCAATAGATGATCTTTAGGTCCACAGTATAATTATTAAACCCCAGAGAGAGAGAGAGAGAGAGTTAAACCTTGAAGCACTGATTCAACTGCTGCATTTGGGATGAGCAACCCAACAATTCGTTGATTTTCTGTGGTGGTCACTACACGCACAACCCGAATCCGTTTATGGCTTTGGCGAGCCTGCACAAAATGATGTTAATGTTCTAATTACTACATATGGCAGAAGAGTACTGGGCAAGAAAATGACTGTAAATGTTATTGTTTTGACTTTGATGCTAAGGAGGAATTTGAATTTTTTTTTTTGTATCCGAACTACAGTTCATCTTTTAGTTCAATAACTAAAAGTAAGGTAGGCCACTCGCTTGGTTTGGAAAAGCCAAGAACCGCAACTATTGCTTCTAAACTATGGTAATTCACAAATGACAAAACACGACCTTTCCTCCCTCCACCAATGCCCAGAATCTGGAAAGGTGCCGTGGAAGATATGCTGATAGGAAGCACCACCAATGACAAAGATAACAACACCACACATGCAAACACAGAGAAAGTGAAGTGTGCAATTCAAATCCATGCCAACATTGGCAGCCCACAGACTAGCTAATAAGAGCATCTGACAGTATCTATCGCTTCAATAAAATCTGAATTCGGACGTCAAGGAAAAATTATTCAGAACTGAAACAGCTATGATGAAAGTCGCACCATATTGCCCAACTCCAAAATTAATGCCGAGGGGAACTGATAAGTGGGAACCAAGAACATTAAGAATCATCACAAATGCAAATACAAATACTTCCACGTATTGAAGACTCGCTAATGAGTGCAAGACACAGAATCCATCTGATCAAATGAAGCATGCGCAAAAAATAAAAAAAATAAAAATAAAAATCAACTTACTTGCTTAGAAAGTGCTTTCTCAATAGTTCCCCAGACAGGGAGAATGAGGCCACCTAATACGTTAACTTCTTGTAATCTTCTCCCAACTGTACAGAAGTTTCCTAGCTTGCAGTTTGGGCCATGCATGCACTGCAGGTAAAAGATTAGGGTAAGCAAGGTATTTGTCCAATATAATGCAACAGTAAACCGTAACTACCATCAATTGATGAAAAAGAGGGAACTCAAAATATCCTTGACAAGAGATATCAATTCATTAGACGAGATTTTTAAGAGCTTGAATGTGTGAAACAAGACTTGAATCTCAAATCATGGTAGGGTCGTTGTATGATTTTTACTTGTTATGCTCAAGAAATCAATACTGGTGTGCAGACTGCAGTGTGAATGACAGTTGACTAATTGAAAATCATGCTCCCACATCTCAGTGAAACTATTCACTTCTCATAATGCTTTTATTATCAATCCAAATCAAATTATAATAAAAACCAATCAGCAAAGAGGGCGTGAGATATTTTGTAATCCAAGAATATGATATAAATACGTTAAGTAATATGAATACAATAGATGTTGCATACTCATAGCTTGAGTTTCATTTTTTTTATTTTTTGGTTGTCTGTATACATAAATATACTTGATGGTGCATTTTCTCTCTTCTATTTCTGAATAAAGGATGCATCTACTGACTACTAACTTTTAGTCACCTAGATATGGATCAAGTGAGAGCTCAGAGATTAATGGGATACTTAGATATGTAAATGTAATAAATGATGTTTAAAATGACAAAACTAAAGTCCACAGAGATAAAAAGAATGAAAATGAAACAGATCTAAATTAAATGAAATCACAACCATCCAATAAACCAGATGTCTTGTAATCAAGTTATTATAAAACTCCTCAGATTATTTTGGTTTGCATTCTTCACATGTTTCATCGGACACTGAATTATTATATTATCCAATATCCACCAGTGACTATACCGTGCTAATATGACAGAGTATGTTGCAAGAAAATAAAGTGAGGATTAAAACTTCTGGTAAAATAACTCACTAACCACATTAATAATTGTTTATTACCTGCTTTGATGAAACATCATATTCATCATCCCAACCACTACGAGCTTTCTCCAAATATGAAATTTTTCTGTATTTGTCTTTTAATTCTGCTATAGGCATCTCCCTGGATATTGAATGAAAGCCACATAGAATGTTTAATAAACTGATATGGAAACTGATAAGGAAAATGATACACAAATATCCTGACAATAATTTATTTTGGCACCTGAGGGACTCCCCAATGGTTGGCCGGAATACTTTGTACATTCCAGAGGCAGAACTGAAACAAGAGAAAAGAAGTTGCAGTAAATAAACATACTAGACGGAATTAAAGATCTGGAATCCTTTAAAATCACCAAGTAATGAAGTTTAAATGATATTGAAAATGCAGAAAAGGCCTTGTGTGCAGCCCAGTTCAGTAGCAACTACACTTTTTAAGGAGAAATTCCAGTGGTATGGATTTCAGTTGGGAGCCACACTTTCAAGGCACATGAAAGTCAGCACCACCAAATAAACCATTCAAATCACCTCAAAACTTGTCCAAAATTAATCAGATCTCCAGTAATGAGAGTGAACATTGATAAGCCATTTTTTACTCCAAAAAGATGGGGTGGAGAAACATATTTACAGAGAAAAACAGTAGCAGAAAGTAGAAATAGTAATCTGGAGATAGAAAATTGAAAATTAATTTTCCAACAAAACCCAAAATACACAAATATAGTATAGTTATTCTACATGGGTATCAATAATTAATAAGTTAATGTGCAATTAAAAAAATCTAAATATGAACAAATGCACCAAAATGCTCGGACATAAACAAATCCTATCTTTTCATAGCTTAGAAAGCTTGCGTGCTCGTTGAATTGCTTGTTTTAGTAATATTTCCCCATAAATCCAATCATCAGAAATGGACATCAGTACAGTACTACATCTATTGTACTACTTCAGCATGAACCAACACTTGGCTGATAATCTAGAGTTATTAAAAATAGCCAAAAGGCTAAAAACCATCCAGACCTTGAGGGATGAATGCGATGCTGTCCAAGCCTCAAGGATACAAGTTTAAAGTGATTGCTTCATATTTGAAGCAATAAATTAACCTTACTGTTATCGGCCAATTTTACCATTACGCTTGACAATGAAGTAAATTCAAGCATAGTGTTTAGTGTAACATGTCAAAATAAATCTAAAATCCATACCCTTCAAATGCCAATATAAAATGCCGTCTTCCCAACCATTCCCGTCTGGACTCATAGAATCCATTATTAGGCGAACCAGAATTGTCTTTCTGCTTCTCCTCAAGCAAAGACAGTGCAGACTGCATGTGATGAAAGAAGTCACATAACTATTTTAGTTATTCAATCATTAATAATATTCCGCATCCACAGAACCAAAATAATACCTCCCATGTCATTCCTCGATTCAAAGTGAAAGTAAACAGCATAGTGGATGCCCCAGACATATGGTCGACATGGACAGTCTGTCAAATGCGGATGTTAATATCTATCAGCAATTTAAATATATAAGAATGAGGATAGTGGCATGACCTTTGGAGTTCCTTG
>CAIGRT010092074.1:0-14881 GCA_903798405.1 Fraxinus platypoda
TTGGGGGGGGGGGGGGGGGGGGGGGAGGAGGTTGGGGTTGGTGGTGGTGGTGGTGGTGGATTTTCACTACTAAATTAGAAAGATATATCTACAAACTGCTGCAAATATATATATATACGTGGGTGTTCTCAACATTGCTGGATGTCCAGTGTAACACATTAGCGACAGAGTAAACCTTTTTTGGGACTCTGAAATCTAGCCCCAACCTCGTAAACGAGAGCAAAAACAAAATCAACTTTACCAATAATTTCCTTCGAGGCTTCTATACGACTGGAACGCTTCCATTAGCCTGTTGCATGGTCCCTATAGGGTTTCCTGCAAAACCATAAAATTCATTACTTACGGAAGTTAATTCAGAGGGCTTACACCTATTACCAGTGCTACGATGAAATGGAAGTCGAAACATTATTGTTAGTAGTAGAAATGCTATGAGCCTGGCATTCAGAATGGAAGTGGTATGCATTACTTATTTGCATATAGCACATTACATAAGAACCTAAGCCAGGTTAAAACCAAAGATCATGCAGGAATCCCAGATAGATCAGAGTGCAAATATCCCTTGACAGGGTCCAGAGCGCTATAAAACCTAACATAGTTTCATGTCTTAGATTTTAAAAATGGAAACTAGCTTGCTAAATTATTGAACAAAAATTTTTTAGGGTGGGGAATCCCATGAAGGCTGAACTTCTCAGTAACATTAGCAGTGTGTACATCAATTGTCGTCTCTGTCAATCAAATGGCACTTTTATTGATGACCAAAAACTCACAAGTACGATATCAACCCATCAAGTGATGAGAGAGAGAGAGAGAGAGAGAGTAATCCCAACAGGGGTAAAAATAAAGCAGCACCTAGTGCAGGTGCATAAAATTATCTGAAGAGACGCACAGTTGCTATTGAAATTTCTAAAACATTAGATGAAAAGTAAAGGTTAATCCATGCTGGGGTGAAGGTGGGGTATGACGAGATGAGCAGCTCAGGACATCAATTGCAAATCCCCTGCATTGCTAGATTACTAGTTGTAGCCTACCATCGAAATTAACGACTATCTTCCCAAGTTGTCTAACGGTATAATTAGCATTTTAAGATGGAATAGCTACCAGAGGGAATTACTAACCTGTTCTGCCTGCAAAAGAATAAGAGTTTGGAATGTAATTGCTTATATTTCCAATGGAAGTGTGAGGTTCTAGGGTATTATTCACAGGAAAGGGAGATGAAATGTTTGTGGCTGGAACAAATCCTTGTGATTTGCCAAAGTACAATTCTGAATTGCCTGCAGGAATCTGATCGAATGTTTGCCCAAGATGCAAAGAATGTTCTTCTCTCTGTTCCATCATAAAAAATAGTTTTAGCTGCCAGAAAGTGGTGAAAAGGATTAATATAACAGACACAGGATGACTGTTAAATCTATGATTGTATCGCAGTAACAGCCAGTTCAAGCCACAGCACAACAATGTTTAGGAGTGTGAGATGATAGCTGACGTACATAATAGCTCATTATGTGAGTTGACAACCACATCTTATGGATAAGTAGAAACAAGGCATGTCGCCCAGTAGTAAATCAGAAGGAACTATCTTTCCAAATATTTTTAGTAGGATAAAACACATCTAGCATTACAGCTAAAAAAGTGAGGTAACCCTTGCAGGAAAGTGGTAGCAATATTTTTCTACTTGAATTTGACTTTGATTACAGAACAAGAATCTTAAGTTTCACTTAAAACTCCACAGGATTACCTATCTAAATGACTGTCGTAGCAAACTGGATTTGAGTTTGAAGATAGTCCAACATATGGTAAATTTTCAGTCCAAAACTCGACTCAATTTTAGGTTTCCATTTTCTTGCATGTTCACATGAAGAGGTAGAAAACAACATTATAAGTAATATACGGATGATCCTATTTACTATACTTTCTAACTTTATGTGAAGAATATAAAATTGAGCATCCTATAACATGAAGAAGTTTCACATATAGTGATACAGGTCCTACTGTGAGCCACTGTAATTCTCTGAGGCTTCCCGGTTTCCCATGTTGACTAAGCATGCTTCATGTTACTACCCCACAGAAACAAAAGAAAATTAATGCACTCACGATTCAGGTAAGAGTTTCGATTTGAAGAGGAGAACATAAGAGTCTGATACATAACTTCCAAGAAAGGTAACAATTAGCCTTAAACTGTCAGCATGTATGAAAGTTTAGCACGGGATTCAAGAATACATCACAAAAAGGAAGTATATAAACTTGAATTTCATTACCAAATATGCCAGTTCTTTGGATTGAAATAATGGTGTTATAACAAGAAACATATGAGTGGCTGAACTTGACCTGCTGATTCTCAACTTGTCCATGGTAAAGGTAGCTAGGAGATGAAGGTTGTGTTTGCTCCGAATTGACTCGTAATTCTTCTGAATTCCTTGATTCCGCATAATACATGTGACTAATGACGCTTCGGAGATAATGGTTTCTTTGAGAATAGTACATTTTAGTTGCAAGGGGAGCAGGAACATCTGAGATTGCTACACCAAGATTACTACGATCAAAAGTAATACTAAATCCACATTTGTAAAGCCCAAGCGTAGAATTGGTTTCGACTGGCATGGTTAAAGTGAAACCCCATCCAAAGCCCAAAGACACGTTTGGACTCCCCAAACACGACTTCAAGTTAGTTCAATTAAAAGCATATGCAACTATGACTTTCCAAAACCTTTTTTTTTTTTTTTTGATGGATAATCAGAAAATTTTATTAATCAAAGAAGAATAAAAGAATACACAGGAAGTGTATTATTAGTTTAAACAAGAAAGAAAAGATATAAAATTAGGCAACCCCTCGACTTTCCAAAACCATTAAAATGAATAAATAAATCAACATTTCTTTCACCATAGACCACATTGAAGATGGCCATTTGGCCAGAACCATGAAGAGGTACCTTTGGTTACTAAACTTTCATAGATTTGATCAGAGGTTTGATTTCGAATGGCACCTTTAGATATCTTCTCACTTCCTCCACTTGATCTAGTTGGAATCTCTCTACCTAAACCATGTAAGCACAGCAGTTATGCTTTAGCAACATGAAACAAAGACATTTTCTGTGAGAAGCTCAACAAACAAGAGATATGACAATACCCATAAATTTGAACAATCTAGCTTCCATCCATGGCAAAGAAGGTCAAGAGAAAGCAAGATGTAAATGCATACCACATATATATGTTGTAAGTAGTATTCTAAAAAGCGTAAAGCGTGGCTTGGCGTGGAGAGCGAAGCTTCAAGCTTTACGAGCCAAGGCGAGGCTTAGGCGTAAAAAAACGTTTTCTTATTTTTTATATTATTTTAAATTTTTAATCATTTTAAAAATCATTTAATAATTAAAAAAATACATATCAAACATCTAAGATTATAAAATACTATGCCCCTGTTTGTTCTACATTTTTTCCCATTCTTAGAAATTTTTTGATCGTTTTTTTCAAATAGCTGGGCCCCATCATCACACAAAGGAGGTCAAAAATGTCGACTGCTTTACTGTGCAACGATCATAATATTTATACAAATGGGAAAAAATGTAGAACAAACAGGGGCTATATTTACTTAATAATTCCTACCATTGGTCAATTATACAATTTTCAAGTTTTCGAAATAGAAAAATTAGAATATTTTTAATAGTTTCAATTTTCAACTAGACAAATCCTTAGATTCATAGGAACTTCATGCATGCTTTTGGAGTTTGTAACAAAATAAAGAGTCTCAAGATCATAATTACATAATGTAGATAGTACAATAGCTTAAATCTTATTTAACTATCTAGATAAAGTCATTTTTGACTTTTGTATAGATAAAAAAATTTAAAAAATTGAAATTAAAGTCAAATGAAAAGTTTTTTTAAAAATTAAAAAATTAAAAAATAAATGACTTAAAAAAAAAAGAAAAAAAAAATAAAGCATTCCTAGGGTAAACGAAAGAGAGGAAGGAAAAAATTCAACAATTTAAAATTTGGAAAAAAAAAAAAAAAGGTCTAGGCACGAAGCGAGGCGTTTTGCCAGCTTTGAGCTTAGGCGAGCTTTTTAGAACACTGGTTGTAATTGTGCATGAACACTTGCTCGTGTGTTTTGTTGCCCAATATGTATAGTATAATGTCACTACCTTGGATCTATTTTCTATTACCCTTCTAGTAAAGGAACTGACGTTGACCAGTGGACGAGACAAGAACACAAAGGCTTACCTCAATATGCATAAATAGGGAGAACAAGAATCCATACAAAAGGAGTCAAGTATTGGCTGAATCTTTGTGTTGTTCCCATCAAGTCTATTGATAAATGTACTTGACGCTATTTTGCATCACATCATAGAAGAGGAAAAAGGGGAAAGGCAGAGCATTCTTCAATGAATCCTAACCAACTTATGCATGAGATCGGTAGACACTGAACAAAGGAAATTACATATTTAAATCATGCTTTGGTCATATCTAACATTCACGACCATTTAGCTGCAAAAAGGTACTCTCTGAAAATGGTATTACTATTTATATGCGAACAAATTCTAATCAAGCTAGGGTCATATTTAATATTTTGGACCATTTAGCTGCAGAAAGGTACTATCTCAAAAGAGTATAACTATTTACAAATTACTATAATAGAAGTTCTCCAAAGTGGCTGCCATACTTGAATTGAGACTACAAGGAAAGTTTTGGTCATCGATAATCTATGTTCTAGACATAATTTTGTATGTAAATTTAAATTAGGGACCGAAAGACAATTAATTGCCTTTCTAACTCTAGCTTCATCTTGAAGAGGTGGACACAAAAGTTTGCTTGCTTCTTTTGAAGTAATGAGAGAATCAAGTCAAAATTTAAGATGACAAAGAGATCAAAACTACTTTCAGACCTATTGGAGAAAAGGAAACTGGGAGCTTTCAAGTGAGAGGGACTTTTATTGAACACATGAGCTGCATTTAAGATTTTTAAATTGGGATTATTTTTTTAATTTAATCTATTGTTTGAACTTTTTCAGAGGTTCCTGAGTATCCCAACTAATGCTACCTTCAAAGAAAACACAACCCCCACACCCATCAGAACAAAGTGAGAAGTAAACATTCCTATTGCACGAATTACTATAAATTTGTGCAAAAACATACTAATGTCGAAAGAAAGGAAAGGGCTTACATTGAAGGACCTCTTCAGACATAATACATGGAGTCTTGGCATCTGGACATGATTGATTCTCAACTACAGTCCTACAAGATAAAAGTAGATTGTGCATGAAACCTGAAGGATAGGGAACCCTCCACAACTGGTACATACTTTTACTCAAGATATTTGCTCTGAATCAATGGAAGAGCCTTCCAGTATTATAATTCTCATGGTGCAGTTGTATCATTTTTCATATTTGCTTATGTAAAATTAATGGAACAAGTATTTGTATCCAATACCATATAAGGAAGCACATGCCCGGGGAAAGAAATAAAGAGGAAAATTAAAGTGTGTGTGTCAAAGTAAAATGATCAACTCTGAACAAATCATAAATTCGAGTTTTTCCCCCAAGGAATTGCATCATGCATATGCCACTGGAAAATTTGATAAGCAAAAGTAAATTTCAGGCAAACTACTAGCAGAGTAACATCCTACCATCCAATTTTGCAACAAGTTGGATTGGTAGATGCTATAGTATAATGGGCAGCAGAAGAAAAGAAAAAGCATAAAAAAATGAGGCAGTTAATTTTAAAGATGTATAAAAATATCATGCTAAAAAATTTATGGAATGCTTTGTTGGACAACATCAAAGATAAAGATGCATCATGCTCCACATACCTTTTAACGCGTTTAGTTGGACTTGGTATCACAGTTTCTGAACACTCCATGTTAACAGGATTAACTTTCAAACTATTCATTCTTGGTGTCTCATTCACACACTTTGTGTTTCCTACAATGCAGATTGTGCACATATCTCTTCAAAAGATTTGATTTTCTGGATATCCACAAAAATGTAACATATCGTACATCTATTAAAGCATAGACTTCCGTTTGGAATATCTTCTCATGACAATAATTAGCAGAATAGCAATTCATGAATCAAGACCAAAAGCACATGCTAGAAGTACAGCAAAAAATGAAACAGAGAGACTTAAACGTAATTTTCGTTTTTTAGGTCGCAATATATGTGTGTCAGAGAGAGAGAACTATACGTTTAACTTCAGCTAAGGAAATCATTTGAAGCTCTTCATCGAAATGTGATTCTGGCACAGTAATAATATCAGAATCTAGAGATTCAAACTTTTCTTGTTCCCGGACTGTTGTAGTTCGGTCTATACGAGGTTAAGAACAATAATTTTTTTCCAGTAATATAAGAAGTTCCACATAATCAAAGTGATCTACCGATCATAATTTAAGACAATAAGTAAAATTAACCACTTTTTTCTTGTGATACATGATATGTATAATTTTGATTTATGGACTATGTCTGAGAAAAGATGTAATGCTGACAAATAATGTGGTAGAATTTCAAATAAACATACATGGTAAAGCAAGAGAATTGATCAAATTCTTGAGGGGAAAAAGGATACTAGCTTGAGCAATCAGTGACTTTTTTCTGTCCTTCCGTGGAAGTTTCTTTTGCCCAGAAGCGCTGTCAACTTCTGAAACTGTTTCTTCTTTGTAATTTAGAGACTTACAAAGTTCTGCAGATATAAGAGAAGGAACAAATAAAAGATGAGTGAATGGTACATTTAAGTGGAGCATCACCCTCTTAGTAATAGTAGTCCTGCAACTGGTTCAGAGTAATCCAATACTATTTATTACTGCAATATTATTCCCCACTTATTAGCTTAAACTATGATGTTTCTATCCACACTTATGGATCAAGTATTGATTTTAGACATAAATTTTTTCTCCTTACTAGGTGTGTGTAAATTATTTAGTTTTAAATTGGATTAGTCTATTACCTTATTTAACTCTCCAGTAAGCTGCTGTGATAGAAGAGACGAGTTGGAAATTCAAATTAGTTAAAAAAATACTTATATCACACTGATGTAGATGCAAATAAATGGAAAAATGCTCCCATTTGCAGTACACTTTCCAAATACTAGTGTTTAAACCCCAAGTACAGAACGTGTAAAATACAGTTCCTGTACTGTTTAAGTATTACACCCATCTTGATAAGAGATTTTCATTTTTTTAATTTCTATTCGAAAACCCCAAGTTTTTTTTTTTTTGAAAAAAAAATTTATTAATTTATTATTGTTACATGCTCCATGAGAACTATACCAAACTAGGGTTTGCTAGTTGGTTAATAATATGTTAAAACATATAATATTTTCAAATAACATAATTTAAAAAGTTAGAAGACAAATTAATAGTTAATATAGTGACATGTATAAAAAATAACTTGTGAAGAAGCCATATTTCTCTTGCCACTCCTCATTTACATTCATATTATACTCGTACACACTCATATATCTTCTGCCAGCAGGAGGTTGGGACCCATTTCTTTTTTATCCTTCTCCTACGTTTGGCCAAATTCTTTATCATGACATTTTTGAGAAATTTTCAAATGCACGAGTACATATGACATATCCTATCACATATTTTGGTATTCAAATTTTTTTTTCCAGTATTTAAATTTATAAACTCAATTTTTTAACTCTTTTCTTGTTGTATATATCTTTATTCCTTTTCTTTAATTTCTTGCCCATAGCTTCCCATATCAGCACATCCAAGGAACATTTAGACCTTCAGTCATTATTACAATTTGATTTACATATAAGATGACTCACTGGAGCACAATTTGGTTTATCCAAGTATTGACTTGATGGGTTCCCTATTTTCTTTGATGTACTTTCTTATTTCTTGTCAAATGATATCTTTCATATCATTTAAAAAAAGGTCTGCAACTGACCAATGCAAAGCCAAAATTAGAATGCAACAAAAGAAATCTCAAGATGTGAAAGCTTTGGGGAACAAAAATGAATTGAACCTGAATGTGCAGCGTAATGACTGGACTTAATTGGCTTCTTACAAGCATTGCAGCATACCTTCAAAATACGTTAAGCAGTCATTTCACTAATTTGTGAGGGTACGCTAGAAATGAAGATATAAGACAATATTCACACGGCATTTGCCATCAATCACAGCTATTTATCTCAGGCAAAAATTATAATGCGGGCAAAGATGTATTAACAAAAACTTCAAGAATATACACGTGATTAAGAAAAAGGAAGAAATTCATATGTGCCCAAACCATCTCAGTTGGTCTTCATGCAGTTGACTTCCAATGCTTATAAAGCACGAAATTCATGCTCTGTTGGCAAAAATTTTGTAAAATTCTGATATGATTGATTCAACCTACAGTGGGAACCAAGTATAGTGTGTTCCAAAAAAAATTATTTTACGCTCCTCAATCTTAAATTCACACATTAAAAAGATTCGTCAACTTCCAACACGAGAAATTCATTATATTACATGTATAACACTCTTGCATAAAAAAAATCATGCTTATTGTTTTGAAAATCAAACGAGGGAATTAGTAGGTGGAAAGATCTATAAAAAAATTTAAGTTTTCTCTAAATTTTCGTTATTATCTTTTCTTCTCAATGTTTTTTATTTGTTCAAGCTATTAAATTATAGGCATTGGAGTAGATTTTATAATTTCCTTAATATGACAAAACGGGGGAATAAAATTGTGATGTAAATAATTACTAATACAGGTTTTCCCAAACCTTACCAAATATAAAGGATCTGCCATGGGCTTCAAACCAAACACGTGCATATCTACAAGAGAATATCATTAACAAGAAACTAAGAAATTAGAACTCAATTTTGTATAAAAGAGGCAGGAAACTTTACTTTAAGAAATCGTTTATGGTAGAATATATAAGTGGAAGACACATATTGCAGGCTCCACAATCACGGGTACAATAATCTTTAGGCGTGTTCAATGACTTGAATCATGATTTAAGATCAATGTTATACTGCCCATTGGACCCATATTTACATGAAATTGTTTCAGTATAATATAATCTTGAAACATGTCCATAGCAAAGTATAGTGTAGAGACATATGGCTCGGAGTCGGATACAGGTATCAAGAACGGGTATATATCTAGGAATAGGATCATTTTTCTTCTGAAACTTAGAATATGGGGATACAGCCAAAAAGATCTAAAATTTGGATACGATTACGTGGATATGCCTTACAACCATAAATTTCTTTAGAATATCATAAACTAATAGTTTTATATATATTTTTTGGGAGTGTAACATTAAATGAAATTGGTTTTGCTTTAAAAATCATGGGCCACTCTTTATCACCATGCAACTTCTGCTTCCTCCTATGACATTCTGCCTTTCACATTTCTGCCATGTCCACTTTTAAGTTGAAAGATCCGACACCGGAATCTATACCCATACCCATGTATCGTGTTGTGTCATATCGTGTCGATATGAGTACGTCGTCCAAACTAAAGAGTCCAATCATCATAGGTTAGGACTCCCTCCTTCTAAAGTTTCATGGCAATCTTAGAAGTTATCAAAAATCTCAAATTAAAATTCATCGCTGTACTGCACGTGAGTGCTAGGGTGTTATTTTTACCTATCAATTTTATATTCTGCCTTCTACTTCTCTTGGAGATTTTTATTTTCTATTCTTTTTCTCTCTTATAACTTTGTTGTTGCTTTCTTCACAATGTTACATTTTCTTACTTTTCTTCCTCCTGATTCTATCTCGGTACAATACACACAGACAACAATTACAATGTGACAAATCCCTTTTTCTTTGTTCTGTAAGGACTGAGAGCAAACATACCTTCTTCATCAAGCAAATTTGCTTCATCTGCCTCCCGTAATTCTCTGTGCAGGTATTTTGCAGTTAATTTCTGGCGATCTACGTCCTCTGGAGAAGGAGAAAGAGAAAGAGAATAATAAACAATAAGATATTAGTTGTTAAATGTCAAATATCAGTCACAAGGACTAGATCTAGTCTCCCCAGGGTAGATGGCCAAAGAAATCAAGTCCAATATATAGAAGTGCATAATAGAAAAATTAACTGAACTGCATTATAAGACGTTGTACAAGCTACAAAGCTTGCTAAAGTTGTAGTTTCTACTGCTGTCATGTATTTCCCAGCTAGCTTATTTCTTCAAGTTAGCAATAAACACATCGAAAGGTTTCCACATAATAAATGGCTAGATAAATATATCCAGTTTTTCTAGAATATATACATGTAGATAGATGGAGATATAACAGCTACTTAAGTTCACAGGAAAGAGATTGTTCCACAGCTAAATTGTCATAACAAGATTTCCATCTGCTGTGCAAATGCTAGGTTAAAGCACAAGGAGAAACCAAATAAATAAGAACTCTTCCAATTTTGCTGTGCAAATGCTCGGTTAAAGCACAAGGAGAAACCAAATAAATAAGAAATATTCCAATTTTGCTTGTCTTGGCTCATGACGACCACTCTGACACAAAAGTATCCTACAACTCTGAACTCAAGCTGACAGGTAAATTCGCGAAAAATTCACCAAAAGGCCATCATGGAAGATCACAAATGCACGACCTTATTGTCTTATCACCAAGAAAAGACACGTAAAACAAACCAGTTTCTAATTACATAAATCATCAGCCTCTACTAACTGTGTTCAACTCCGAGAGATCAACAAGTAGTAAAATTGACAACATTTTTAAATGAATCTAATAAAGTAAAAAATTTGATGATTAATGCACTAGTTTACCTGAAACAGTTTGCGAGACGCTTCCAGCTGCAAGAAGCCTCGCCAAGGCAGCCATTCTCCCACTTTTGAGAGAGCATACCATCAAAAATATGACAGTGTGTATACCTAGACACTGTTTCAACAACATGCATCTCATCTTGAGATAACAAGAAATGTGCTATGTTTAATGTTGCAGAAATTGGAATCAAAACAAATCGACCACACCAAATATAGGCAACATAAAAAGATATTTGTTGCACAACTAGACAGCAATCATGAAAAATCCATCAAAGACACTAATCAATAACATGAAGAGAGTTTTACTGTTATAAAAATCTCATAAAAGAGTAAACAAGAAAATCACAAACAGAAATCGCATTATGATGGAACCAAACTGCTAAGCAAAATAAACTTGCATAGAAATGCAATATTACCGCACCAAACTCACTAGATAAGGTGAAAATGAATTTCTGACTAAATCGTGCAAGAAATTGCTGCCTTAGAAATCAATAGCAGCATGATTACCAGCAAATTTCATACCCAAGGAAAAGATAAAAGGATTGACCTTACAGACAATCGAGACAAGCAGGGCATTTTACCACAGCTATTAGATTCATAACCATTCCATGTATTAGTTAGAGTGGAATGAGAATTCATCATTCGGCACATATTAGAATCTATTTTTTACACAGGCTATACCGAAAAAGGTTACTCAAATCAAGAGGAAAAAAGATCAATCTAGAACGTGATATGTGATACCAGAAAAATGTAAATCGAACTTGATATATAATTCTAAAAAACCTAGAGTATTCGTGGATATAATTCTCCAGCACCTAGTAATTAGAACTTGATAGACAACAAAATCGTAAAAATTCTGAAAAAATGAATAAATTTCCAAAACATATAAAACAGAATTTGCCTCCCATAATTTATTTTCCTCATTTTACAACACAAATTTCCGTCAGAAAGAGAACAACTTCCGAAGAACAATGTACTTCACGAAAAATCTCGCATTTCACCCATGCATAATCTTTCCGACATTATCATGACAATTCATAATCGTAAGAAGGACCGGTGTACCACCAATGCATTTAACATATCAAATAATTACAGAACTCGCGCGTGTAATGTTGTTAAGCATTTTTGGAATTGAAAAAATGAAATTAAAAATCAAAGTGGAATTACCTGTAAGCCTGTAACTTGAAATTTCTGATCGCCAGGAAATTAAAATTAGCATGAATTTTCAGGAAATTTGGTAACGAAATGTAAAATAACTATGAAATTTGTTGTTCATTTAGAAGTTGGAATGATCGGGAAAATGCAAGGTAATGTGTGATAGGAAAAATTAAATTGCAATCTATATAATTTTAGGAACCCTAGACATAATAGAAAATTATGATTGGAGAATTTATTTTTTTCTCTCTCTAGAAAAATTAGAAACTAAAGTCCCTTCTTCTTGTTTTTGGCTTTACGCAGAGACAGGGGGAGGAGGACGGGTGGGGGTGGCGTGGGGTGGGGTGGAGTGGGGTGGGTTTAAATACGGTATTGAAACTTTTAGTAAAATTACATTTTGATCACTAAACTTCATTTTGGTTACATTGTCTATATTATTAAGGATTAGGTTTCGCACAAAATTAGATTGTATTAAAAAATATGTATAAAACAAAAACTACGATAATAGTATTGAGTGTATATTATTATGATGAGTTAACCATATTTTTGTCTTTATATACTTTTTTAATCCAACCAAATAACATATCGCGAAAAGAGAACGTACTTATTCATAGTTTTTGGACTTTTAGCAAGATTACATATTAGTTATTGAACTTCGTTTTGTTTCAAATTGATTATTGAACTTAATTTTTGCTACAGTTTGATCGATCTATCAAGGTCTTTTAGTTTTACATGACACACTTAAATCATCAATATTGAAAAAAAAAAGGGACTAACATGAATTTTCTCTTGAACTTGAGTGACTACCAACATTTCTAATGTCCTACATGTGTATGTTCTAGGGTGGGTTGTTAAATTGGATCGAGTCTAGTCGCTTAGCTCGACCCACAATGTGAGTTGATCGTTGCTCTTTTTAAAAAATAAATAAAATTGAAGACTATAATGAACACATAATAAAATTATATTTCGTTAAAATAATTATCTAATGGTAAAGAAAAGGAAAAAGGTAAAAATAAATATTTCGTCAAAAGCGTTATGTAACGTTGTAAAAATCTTCATCCTTCATTCGAGCTTAAGATAGGTTAAAATACGTAGATAGAGTTGAAATTGCACATATATATACGAATTTGATCTCCTAAGTACTAGTGTTATATATACACACACACCTTAATAGTCTGTAATTACACAATTGAAAAGATACTGGAATGTTCATCTTCTCGAAGCAATTGATGCATACAAATAAGTGTTTCTATTCGGATCATAATATTGTTCAGACCATATAATACATCTCAATCTTATGTATGGTCTCCCATGATAGACTTTATGCCTATAAGTATTGATAAAAATTTGTATTGTGAACAAGTCTCAGCTATACATGACAATAGCTGATATTAATATTACTGTGCATTCCACCATTAAAGTATATCGAAAAAGCCGACCTACTAATGTCTCATCCCATGTTGATGCTCTCCAAACATATTAGTTTCATACATTTCGAACTTTGAAAAATTTAAATCTACGTAGTTCGGATCAGGGTACAAATTACACTATTCTATAATTCATTCTTGTAGAGTTGCTATACTTGTTTTGAATATAAATTTTTAATTATTTTGAAGTAATTGAAAATAAAGTTCGATCATTTACAATTTTATATGGAGATCGAATACTACAAATATGAAAGATATAATTGGTACACGCCGAAAATTTATTTTAATGTTTTTTCCATCGCGACACATACATGGGATAACAGGGAATCTCTACCCTTGCACTGCAAAAAGGCCAAAGAAATATATAACGATGAGAGTATAATGAAATGTAAATTGAAAAAAATGAGACTCGTATTGCACATAACACGAAAATATGTTTTAACAAATTATAAAATAAAATTGCATGTGTTCCACTGATCATCAGTCGACTGAGCTTCATTTTGAAATCGATAATAAAAATAGTTATCTCATTTCTATAACAAATCAAAGTTACTAGACTATTATAGTTTCGTTCAAAATCTATGTGAAAAAAATTAAATTGAATTCCTTTATGCTATTTTGAAGAATATGAAAATGACTTTTATTCCTCCATATTTTCGATCTTGCTTTCCCTAAATTACCTAAAGTGCATTCCAATATATGAGCACCACATTTAACATCAATATTATTCATACATCCTACTAAAATGAAAAGAAAAAAATCAATTGTTTCATATGTCATAAAATCATATTGTTAATCGTGCATGTTGTGCGTGATATACTAACGTTTCATGTATCAAATTAAAATCTTGTAAAGAATATGCAATAATTTGTACAATGTGAGTAGTAGGTTTATATGATGCAACGTGTTCATCATAAAATATACATAACCATTAATGCAGCTTAACACATAGCATCCAAGGCTAGATAAAAACTATTTCCGTAGTTATGGAATAATTACATTAATTCTTCATTGATATTATTGAAGTCCGTAACACAATTGACATTTTATTGGATTTTTAAAAATTTGACAAGAAACTAAATTATAGGGTGTTTGGTGGAGATTAAAATTAGATTTTTAGTAGATTGTGATAGAAGTTTTTGAAATGTGCGATTGAAAAGTTGTTGGACCCATGAAAGATGTGGTTAATATTGATTGTTTGACTTTGACTTGGATTAAAATCAGATTTTAACCCAAACCAAACATGGACTTAATAATTTTCGTTCCACGAAGAAGATGATGAGCAAGCCATTGTGTATGATAACATAACAAGAAAAATAGAGGTAGAAATTATGAAATCAGGAAACTGAAATAATAACGACTCAAGACGAATTATATAAGGTTGCAAAATTAGAAGGTGATAATTGTAAAATTATACTATTAAAGAGCTGAGAGCAATATATTAGAAATATTGTCGAGAAGGGTAATTGGTGCAAAACGTCCCTACCTTTGCCGGTTTTTGTGCAAAACGTTCCTACCTTTCCTTTTTTTAAGCAGAACTTTCCTACCTTTGCCTTTTCTTGCGCAGAACGTCATTTTCGTCTCTTTTTGAC